>JAHNEJ010000793.1:0-287218 GCA_022559845.1 Amorphophallus konjac | reverse complement strand
GTTCTGTCAGCTGCAGGTCGACCACCAGCCAGTAGCGGTCAACCGAAAATCCCAGGGACCGCCCGTTTGCAGATTTCTCAGTAGAGGTCGACCGCCAGAAGCTGTAGGTTGATCGCCAGCCCCGAGCCATCAATTGTTGACTTTTGTTTCCACTTCGAAAAGGGCCATTCAACATGGATTTGTTTAATCCAAAAGTCACCTAATCACCCATGATTTGTGGATCTGGTCTGGGGCTTGTCTATAGACCATTCAAAGTCTATAAAACCAATACAAGAGGGTTAGAAACCCTAGTTGATGTAGTTGATGAAGTGAATCAAAGAGAGCTCAAGGGAGGCCATTTCGCAGCATTGTAGCACCTCCGTGAATAGTACTTTCGGGCTGGAGTTCTTCATCCTTCCAAGGTGATTCAAGCTCAGATCTGAAGCCAAGCACCTCCAAGCAAGCAAGAGCATTCAAGGCTCTCAAAGGTGAATCAAAGCTACATCCATACACCTCTTCATCAACTCAAGGAGATTCAAGAAAAGATCAAGCTACATCCAATATTCTTCTTCATCAACTCAAGGAGATTCAAAGGAAAGATAAAGCTACATCTTATATCTGCTCCATCAACTCAAAAGGATCAAAGGAAGATCAAATCCTCAACAGATTCAAGATCCAACAATCTCAGACAAGATCTAGTTCATTCTAGCATATCTTCATATCTTGTTTGAGCATTTTCATCTTGTTTCTATTTTCATTTCATTCAATCTATTGAAACTGAAGATCGTCCCTACCGGTGGTTAGTAGGAAGGCAATCGGGAGTTCTTCGATCTGCGGTGTAGCCGTCCCTGCCGGCTTTGTGTGTAGGAAGATAGAAAGAGGGTTTTATCTGTTCTGTGTTTGGAGCGTGTCCTCGGTCAAGCTGTGAGTCAGCAAGGAAGCCTCACCGGGTTTTGGTGAGGGGTGGACGTAGGTTGCGGGGTTGCAACTGAACCACCTTAAAAATCCTGTGTTGTGGGGTTGTTTATCGTATGTGATCGATCTATATCTTCTAACCCCATTCACAGGTTCGTGTGCTTCCATACTTGGTTAGATTGTTCACACACATATGCACTTTGAGTAATCAACATATCACACACACACACGCACGGTTGTTGCAAGCTATTACATGCTCTAGTGTTATGCTTTATGATCCATGCACTACAAGGCTTATTTCTTTCAAGATCACAAATGTGCTTAAAGAAGTGTGGACGTTTCATAGCTTGTAATCCAAGTCTTTTCATTTGAGCCACTCTACTTAATTCCGCTGTGCATTGTCCCTAAGTGATTCATTCACTTTATAAGAGTGGTTCATGCTTCTGATAGATCAGAGTTTTAAATAGGCCAAAACTTTTGATAGGATCTATTCAACCCCCCCCCCCCTTCTAGATCTGTTTACATCTCGCGGGACCCAAAACTCAACAATTCTTTGGAGTTCAACATGCTCCTTGGAGTTCAATCTATAATAGGGAAGGTTGGGTAGGGTTGATCCAGGGACAAGGTCAATGGCGTGTTGTACATCACGCATGGGAGGGAGTCTAGAGGGCAAGTCCTCGGGAAAAATGTCTTGGAAGTCCTGCAAGATTGCCTGGACTTCAGATGGGACTGAGACTTGGGACTCCTCGGGTGTGATGGTGACAACAACAGCCCAAACTGGGGCACTCTCGGCAACCTCTCTATTCAGCTCACGGACACCTATGAAGTTAAGGCGCCTAACTAGGTCATGACCAACCTTAGGGGCCTTAAGAATGGGTGTGGTAGGTGCTGAAGAAGAGGGAATAGACAGTTTCCCTTCAGTGGGAGTTCAAGGACTCTCTTGAACCTTGGGGGTTCCAATGGGGGTGGAAGCGGAACTCTTTCCCGGGGTCACCTTAGGGGGTGCCGGGTACAAATGAATCTTCTTCCTATTGTGGGAGAAGGAACATTGGTTGGATCGATCGAATGTAGTAAGGTATACATCATAGATCCATGGTCATCCTAGAATGATGCTACCGACCTTCATAGGCACTACATCGCATAAGATCTGTCCTTGGTAGGACTGGAATTGAATGGGAATGACACATGTAGTGGTGACTGGGATAGAAGTGTCGTCAACCCAAGTCACGTTGTATGGCCTAGGATGTGGATGGGAAGGTAGACCTAGACGGGAGACAAAGTCTGAAGAGACTGCATTGATACAGCTCCCGTTGTCAAAGATCACCTTGCAGGGTTGAGACTTTACCATGATGTAGGTTTGGAAGATGGAGGTTCGACGTCAATCGTCCCCCTGGGGGTGTGTTAAGATGCAACGAACTACACCCAATCTTCCCTGGCTTGAACTCTCGATAATATCTCCCACTTGCATGTACTCGACATGCGTTCCATCATACCCTGCATCCATTTCCTCAAACTGGGTGATGAGGTCTGGATCGGCCTCATACCTCTTAATGGCTTCTCCTTCCTGAGGTGGAAGCTCCACAGGCTAGGGGTCGGTGATGACTAAGGCTCGGGTGGGGCAATTGGTGGCAACATGCCCCAGGTTATGGCACCTAAAGTAGTGAATTTCAGAGACAGGGACTGGTTGGGAGGTTCTAGGGATGACTCACTTTCCCTTGTCATCCCTCCTATCAGCTGGCGGAGTGTACTCCAGCCTGGGCACAGCAGCAGGTGCAGGCAAGGGGTTCCTTGTGAAAGGAACAGTAGGGGCAACGGTCCGGAGTGGTGTAGCAGTAGGGACATAGGAAGTGGAGGGGCCAACCCTCTCAAAGTAGCGGACCATGGGGTTTCGGGGTTCGGGTTGGCGGTAGGTGGGAACCCGAGGTGGGGTCACCCGTTAAAACCACTCGACATCTCGAGCAACCTGATAGACATGCTCGAGGGTGTTAACCTCTCGTAAAAATAGCTCCCGTTGTATGCTCTCGTGTAGGCCAGCCCTAAACCGTGAGAGGGTGACGGAGGCATCCACCATGACTCGACTTCGAAGGAAGAATTCATCAAATTTGGCGATGTACTCGTCCACAGACTTTCCATCTTGGGTGAGTTTCTGTCACTTGTGTAAAAGACGCTGATGGTAGGAGGGTGGTAGATACTTCTCCCTTAGTTTCTCCTTCATTTCTTCCCACGTGTTTATGGGCTCCTCTCGTCTCCTTGCTAGGAGATTTTCAATATTGCACCAGTAGGTCTTGGCTTGACCTAGGAGCTTCATTTTGGCAAACCTCACCCTTGTGGTAGGGGTCATGCGGTGATGCCAGTCAAAATATTGATCCATCCCGGTCTCCCAATCAAGATATGTAGCGGGGTTTAGGGACCCATCAAAACTCGGAGCGTCGATCTTAACGTTCCGTAGGATGATATCCTCATCATCATGGTCCCTCCCTCGAGGCGCACGATCCTCTTGCTCTCTACCTTGAGGAGCCTGATTCTGGTGGGCTTGGTCTCTCTCTTCCCTAGGTTGGCTACGGGATCACCGTGGCCACTCACCTTTCCTTCCTTTTTCTTCATTTGATCCTCTAAGGCCTGGATCCTCTCATCTAGCTCTGCTCGTAATTGGCCTATGGATTCTTCAAAGTGGGCCATAAGGTTATGCTCGAGTTGGACTAGCATAGCACTCACGCTCTTCTGATCCATGGGTAGCGTTGAAGGGCGCTCTAGACGGCCTGATGAATTCCTAGACCAACGTGACATGCACGGGCTTGGACCTAAATGATACAACCCTGGGACCGAAAATTAGCAAGGCTTAGACCCAATTTGTTGGCTAATAGGCAAAGGGTCAATTCGAAGGGACCAGTCATGGAGAGTTGCTCGCCCGTAGGCGGAGTAGTTATGGAACTACCTCCTGACAATTAGGGTGCGCTTAATGCGACAATTCTAGGACCCAAGGATGGGCGCATTCAAGCTCTCTCTTTCTGTCCACAGCGATGCACTCAGAAGATAGGCTGCATGGATCGGGCTCTCTGTAACTTCATTACGCGGCAATTGATAAGGATACTAAATAAGCAAGTGATTGGTGCACGTACCTAGCTAGACTGAAAAGGTCAGCTCTGACCGGAGACGAAGGCGAGAGGGGACGTGCGTGCCCGCACGGCGTCGACGAAGTTTGAACGGTTACAACAAATTCTCTCCACGCAGGGAGGGTGCAATTATTACAAAACCGCTTAATTTAAAATTTCCCACGTAGGGGAACAAATTAATTCAAACCTTCTCCGCGCAGGGAGACTCGCGGTCACGCACACTCCGTAAATTTTAGATTGTCTGTCGACGACTAGGCGACTCGGGTGCTGCCACGGCTACCGAAGTGGACTCGGGTGCCACTTCAATAATTTGTTGAAATGATATATATAATTATATAGATATATATAATGGTATATATATATACCTATCATAATATATATATATTTCTATTCCTCTTTTGACTGCTCCCATATATATATATATATATATATATATATTTCAAACCTTCCCAGCGCAATTGATGCTCTGGCAATCAGCACATGTGGGCGGTGGGTAGCCACATAGTCAACACGGCCGTAGGGCACGCGGGCGGCCGCACAGGGCGGGCGGCCAGTTGGCACGGGCGCGGGTGGCAGGGGACGGCCGCTGGCGACGCGGGAGTTGCAGTAGTCAATGCGCAGGTGGGCTGCGCATTGTTGGCGGGCGCGACTGACGCAGGAGGGCGGGCGCATGCACGCGGGAGGTGGGCGCCGGCCTTCACGCAGGTGCGGGCGTGGGTGCGGAGGTTGCAGGTGTCGCGGATAGCAGGCGCCACGGGTGGCCGGGACGGGTGCGGCGTGGGTGACGAGGTCGCCGGCGCCCGTTCGCGGTGGCACTGGCGTGGGCGAACGGCCGCGGCCGGTGTCGATCGCAGCGGCTGGGAAGGCCGTTGCGGCCGCACAGGGGGGTTTAAACGGGCGCGGGCGATGAGGCCGCCCCCCCCCCTCGCGAACTCTCTCTCTCTCTCTCTCTCTCTTTTCACTCTCTTTCTCTCCCTCTCTCAACCACAAGAGATGCTTCCTATATATATTTCACTAACAGAAATTGGGGAGGGGAGACAATGCTGACGTCGGGGTTGATGAAGGCGCCGTTTTTGGGATCTGATACCAAATTTGACACGGCGGTGACGTGAAAAATGGATCGACGGCACTCCGACGGCACTGATGGGACGGATAACACTGCCTCGCGTAGCTCGTCCTCACACCGAACGGTCTCTCACCGGATGACAATCTAATCTCACAAAGGCATGGACGGAGGGGGGGGAGCTCCTGCTGCCCCTGCCTCGTCCCCTGTCCTCTGTTGTCTCCCTCCTCCTGGTCCCCCCTCCTCGACCCATGTTCCTGCCACTGTCGATCCCCGTGTCCCTACCGTGGGGGCCTGTTCCTCCATCGTTGGGTCCGGTTGTACGGATGAGCTCGTTGGACTCTGTCCTTTTGCTCCGGCCGGTGTTGGCGCTATGCTTGCTGGGCCGCTCTCCGGTGAGCCTGCTTTGTCCTCCCCAGGAGCTCCCTTCGGTGGCTCCTCCCCCCCTCGGTGTTCCTGGGCTCCTTGGCGGTCGACACGTTCTTCTCCACTCGTTCACGTCACCCCACGTTTCACCATCTGAGTCGTCCACATCCCATCCCTACCCCTTGCCTGTCCTTTCTCCCTGCATCCTCCCCTTTGACGTCGGCCCACCGCCCTCTGCCTTCCCTCTGTCGACCGCCGGCGTGCCTTCTTTCCTCTGTCGGTTCCTTCTGCCCGTGATGGGTATCCTACCATTCACGGATCTCTCGTTCTGGCTGGCTCATCCCCCTTGCCGTGCCTGCTTGCGGCTGTGGTCTCCCTCGTTGAGTCACCGTCTCCGGCCTCGGCCGGCCGTGTTGGGCCTTCCTCTTCCGCGGTGCTTGTTGCTGCCCCCTTGGTCTGCTCGCTCGCATCGTCTTCCCCTGCTCCGGCTGTGAGCCTTGCCGCTTCGGTCAATGGAGGTCTCCCTCCCCCACCTGCTTCCTCGGCCTTCTCTATGGGCGGAGCTGCAGCTTCTGCAGCGTCCTCCAACGGTCCTCTGAGCGTCCCCTCGTCATCATATGCCGTGGATGATCCTTCATCGACACCCAGCCTAGCTCCTGTTCCTGCCACTTCACAGCCGGCCTTCCACATCCGTGATGGGACTGCTGCCATTAACGATGCTCTATTTTTGCTCGGCTCCTGCCCCTCGTCCCGCCTGCCTGCGGAAGTGGGCATGCTCGCTGGGTCTTCATCTCCGGCCACGGCCATTCGTGCTGCCCTTGCTTCCTCCTCTATCGTGGGGCATGGTGTTTCCTTTTGGACTGCTGCTGCTGCTGACACTTGTGCTTGTGTTGCAGGGCTCTCCGCTGGGGAGCCTTCTTCGCTCGTCTCTACTATAACCTCAGCTTCCCCGTCCTCCATCCCTGCTCCGGCCTGTCTCACCCTGTTCTTGTTGCTACCTCCCTTTGCTTTCCTGCGCCCCTCTCCCTCCTCTTCCTACCTCGCTAGCCCTTCCCTCCTGCCCTCTACACTCCCTCAGTCAGCCTCCCTTGCTCCCCTCCCCCTTCTGTCCCTTAACCTCCCCCTTGACTCTGGTTGCACCCCTCCCTTTGAATAGTAGCCCCCATGCTCCCCTCCTGCCTCTCCTGCTCCCCTCCCACCTCTCTTGCTCCCCTCCTGCCCCTCCTGCTCCCCCTACTTGATGTACCCCTCTTGCCTGTCAGGGCCTCGGTGTAGCCCACCTTCTCCCCTCCTGCCTCTCCTGCTCCCCTTCTTCCTCTCTTGTTCCCCTCCTGCCTCTCCTGCTCCCCCTCCTGTTGTAGCCCTCTTGCCCGCCAAGGCCCTCGGTGTTGCTCTCCTGCTCCCCTCCTGCCTCTCCTGCTTCCTTCGGCCACCCTCCCTTGCCCCCCCCTAGCTATTCCCCTCCATCGCTAGTCTCCCGTGGTCCCCGTGTCTGCCACTGCTGCCCTGCGCCCGGCGGCCCCTCTACGTCGGGTGGTTCATGCGCTTCTGTGGACGAGATGCCCCCCCCCCATGGCTGGCCATCTCTGTACGGACATGGCTACCCCTTCTCTGCCGGCGTGTGGGGGAGGGTCCTCGGTCGCTCCCTCCGGAGCTGGGGCTTGACATGGCTCACTTCCTCCTTCATCCGGTCCCTGCGGTGGCGCTCCCAGCTCCCCCGCCCTCTGCTTCGGGTGGTTCCTACGCTTCCGTGGGCGTGCCCACGTGGCTGTCCATCTCTGTCCGGACGTGGCATCCCTCCCTACCGGCGTGTGGGGGAGGGTCTTTGGTCGCTCCCTCCGGATCTGGGGCTTGCCATGGCTCTCTTCCTCCTTCGGCCGGTCCCTGCCCGCCACCTCTGGTGGGCTCTTCATCGTTGCTCCGCCGTGGTCCCCTCTGCAACCCTCGTCTCCTGCCCCCGTTCGATGGCTCGACAGCTGATGCGCTCACGTCCAGGGTGGGTGGCCCATCCAGGCTCGTCTTCTGGGTGGGCCACCAATCCCACTTGTGCTCCCGACCGCCGGCCTAGCTCTGCAGTCTCCGGCGTCCTCGGCGTCCTCCTTCAGAGTTACCTTTGGGCTTCGTTGTAGTTTTCCTATTCGGGCTTATTGGGATTTGCCCACTCGCTGTATTTGGGCTCCTCCCTTCCTTAGTAGGACGCCCCATGTTGTAATTGGGCTTTCCTTAGTGGATGTCCACCCCCTCCCCCTGACCTTCGTGGTGCCCTGTATCCCCAACCCCGGTTCTCTTCCTCTGCTTTATATATAAAATTATCTTGTTGGCTGGTTGGGGTCGAGTATCTCCCCTGACCACCTGCAAGTATGACTTTAGTTAGAAAAAAAAAATCTCACAAAGGAGAAAGGAGGAAAGGGAAGCACAAAGGGCAAGAATGCACCTACATGATTTCAAATCTTCATTCATTCATATATGAAAGCACACACCTTAGCCCCCCTTTATATAGGGAAGGCTATTACAACCATACCTTCCATCTTTCACTAATAGCATTTATACCCTAACCTAATAAAACAAAACTCACCAACCTTCTTTTGACTTTGACATAATAAAATAAAATACTTTGACTTGGGTAAAAATAAAATAAGATATGGTGGTTTAATAATACAAATACCACCGTACACATAAATACACAAATACGTATAAATACGTACTTAGGACGTCGAGTCTTCAAGTGAGTCTCCGAGCCACAAGCTCGGTGCGGTTGGGGTGATGCGGCGTCGGCTCCGAGTAGTGGGCCCAATCGTGGGCCCGGTGTCCCCACCAACTGAAAAGTGACCCAGTGAAGATGAGGCAATCTCCCCTGATAAGAGACGAACCTCCGATACCCCTTCTTACAACTGGTCGAACCGAAAGCGCAACAAAAGGTTGGAGAAAGGGATCGATGTGTTAAAAGAGTATTGTGATTTAACCAACGAGAGGGTGGAGTTCCATAAAGTACCAGGCATTCCTACCCCTCCTTCAAACCCAGATCAACAAGTGATAGTGAAAGACTGCATTCAGAAGTTGAAGAGTCTATCGAGATATACTACTGATATTTTATACACTGTAGTAACCAGATTCCAAGACCCCAACTTCCGAGCTGTGTTCATGGCGTTGGATGATGAGGACAAGTTAGGATGGGTCTTTCATGGTTAGTGATGACTTGCTTAAAGTTGTCGCCTTATGTTATGTATGTCATGGTTACGTCTACAACTTTTGTATGATCCCTTGCACGACATTATCATGTGTTATCATGCATGTGGTTGTGACTTTCTTTATCATTTGCCTTTCATGTAAAATTTGGTAATGTATGTGGTGTCCCTTGTGCTCTAATGATGGTGTGATGTCTTGATGATAGCAACATAATGAGTCACCACATTATTTTGATGAGAGCAACATAATGAGTCACCACATAAGAATGCATGAGTGATCTAGTGCTTGTTCTGCATATGCTCTCGGTGCACATTTTCATCCCGCATAGGTCAGTGCATAATCTTGCTACTGCATGCATACATATACTCATGCCAAGTCGGTGCAAGTCTGCATTTCACTTAGTGTCTTGTTTGTGTCTAAGTCATAATTACTCGGTGCATACTTTGTTTAAGCCAAACCATACTCGGTGCATGTTTTTGGGCTGCGCTGCGAACATACATAGTCGGTGCAGGTTTTACATAAGCATACATACTCGGTGCATGTTTTCTTGCATGAACAAAGTTGGTGCATGTTTTCTATCACATGCAAAGAGAAAAGTCGGTGCACATTTGGCCTGTGTGAAATTGAACTCGGTGTAACTTGCATATCATGTAATCTCATAGTCGGTGCAAGTTTACCTTGTACTAACCAGGTCTGTGCAACTTTTGTTACTGCGAGCATATAAGTCTGTGCATACTTTGCATTTATTCCACATCAAGTCGGTGCAACTTTTGTACCATGCACACAAAGTCGGTACATTCTTCGGTGGCATGTCTGTGCGTCTTTTTGTACCGTGCATACCCAAAGTTTGTGCACATCTTACATATGCAAAATGATGTCAGTGCATGATTGCATAAAGTCTGTGCAAGATAGGTTTTGGCATTTTACGTCCGTGAAGTGTCTGCACTTTGCACACACCAAGTCGGTGCATTCATTGCTTATGCACACACGTAGTCTGTGCATCTCTTAGCTCTGCACTCATATCAAGTCCGTGCATGATTCATCAAAGTTAGTGCATTGCTCTGTTTGGACATTCATTCTCGGTGTAGATTCCTGCTTATCAAATACAATGTCTGTGCTATCGTGTGTTTGACTACATTAAGGTCAATGCTAGTTACGTTGCATGCATACTAGAGTCGATGCATGTTTGTCCCTGCTAGCCAGCCTAAGTTTATACTTGTTTCTGTTCAAGTATATGCATGCTTAGCCTAATGCATCCCAGGTCCATACATGGTGCTATGGTAAGGTCTGTGCATCTTTTATACTTAACTAAAAGTCACCTATGCAACAGGTCAACAGCTCGTGTTCCTTAAGAAGGGCACGTGATCCAATGATGATCCTCATTCATAGATGCTACTACGTGGATCCTTATTCATCCAGATTCTGACAAGTGGAAAGAGTCTCCTGAAGCTTCCAGGCGGGAGTGTTATCTCCACACGCCTAGGGCATGAGCGCGCATCTTCAGTCTGAGGAAGTATATAAGCCACCCTTCTGCAAGTCAAGAAGATCTCTCCCGATAAGATCAAGAAGAATTATCGGAGAGAGAAGAAGAGAGAGTTCAACAAAGAAAAGAGAGAGAGAGAGTAGCAGAGAAGAAAATAAACGAAGAAGAAGAAGAAAGAAAGAGAGAGAGAGTAGTAGAGAAGAAAAGAAACGAAGAAGAAGAAAGAAAGAGAGAGAGAGAGAGAGATCGAAGAGAAGAAGAAGCTCACTGAAGATTTGCTCTACTGGACCGTGGATCAAATCCAGGCTAGTCAGCTCCTTGAGAGCCACATCTGCACTTCATTGTTTACAGCTTTCAGTCGTTGTTGCTTCTTGTCTTATGTTTTCATTTTACTTTTCTTTCAAGCTGTTTGTCAGTACAGCAAGCTGTGATGCTCAGCGGGCAGAGGAGGATTCCTCTGGACGGGTTAAGCTGTAAGCCCCAGCGGTTGTAGAGGTGTGGTATCCTCTGGTCGGCTAAGCTGTAACGCCCAGTGGGTCAAGCTGTGAGTCAGCGGTTGGCGAAGCTGTAATGCCCAACTGTTCAAGTTGTTCGTCAGCGGATGTAGGCAAGCTGTGAAGCCCAGCCGTTAAGCTGTGTATCAGCGGTAGTCACACTCTAGTTGGAGTGTGGGGTGGACGTAGGTCTGCGGGTTGCAGACTGAACCACCTTAAAATTGCCTTGTGCACTGTGGTTTGATTGTCTCATCTGCTCTCGCTAGATGTATGTTTAGGCCGATTAATTTGTTCTTCCAATCTAGCGAGTGTTCCATTTGCATACCGCACGTTTGATATAGGTCTCGTGTGAGTTTCGTGAAGTCTGTTCTTATTATCAGTCTATTCTGCAGAGTTCTGAAATTTTGTTTGTCTGTCATCTTCTCGTCCTTCGTAGAGAGCATCCAGTTCGTGCTAATTACCTGCCCATATTGCTTCCGCGTCTTTGCCTTTCCACAAGTTTTAACTGGGCGTAATTAGTAGTTTTAATTGATTGAAATTTTTATAAGAGGGATTCATTCACCCCCCTCTGTATCCGGGCCTAGCTCACCTATCAGTTGGTATCAGAGCGGGTCTCTGTGCATTCAGATCCAACGATCTACAGAGGATCCGGCTACTTCCGTGGTGCATTTCATAGTGGGTCTGGTTTTGTTGTTTCCGGTGCTTCAGTCTCACTGAGTTGGTGTCTTGCTGTACCTCTGTTGATTCCGGTGCTTTTCTCATCTCCTTCAATTGATCAAGTCATTTCTCGATGGCTCATCCACCGATCTTCAGAGGTGATGATTTTGATCTATGGCTGGAAAAGTTGCATCGGTATGTAAGGACAACCGATCCTGATCTTTGGAAGGTAATGACTCACGGTCCACACAAATTATCGAGAGATAAATCCAAATGGACCGAGAAGGATAAATTGAAAAACTCCATCAATTCTAGAGCATTGAACTTGATAAAAGCATCAATTGACAGAGCACTAATCTCATGTGTCTCATCTTGCAGGTCTGCCAGAGAAATGTTGAACAAACTGAAGGATGGCAGCTGCAAAAATGATAACCGATGCATGATGGCTCAAGGAAGTGAACATAGCAGCAATCAAGATGAAGAACATGACGATAATCAGGTAAATATATTCGAGAACTATACCCTGGATGATTGGATTGCTGCATACCATGAGTTGCTTGAGTCTCATGACCATTTAAGAAAATAGCATAAGAAGATGAAAATGAAAATTGATAAAAATGATTTGAGTTCATCATGTGAAAATTGCTTAAAAATAAATCAATCATATGATGCTTGTCTGTCTGAAGTTCACTCCAACATGAAACAAATATGTCTGTTGAAAAATGAAAACCAAAAATTTGCTAATGACGTTTCAAAATTGGAAAACCAGCTGACGATCAAAAATGATGAACATCTGATGAAATTGGAAGAGTTGGAAAAGATTAATTCCGAACTGAAAAGATTGAGAGTTGAGAACAGTGAATTACATGAGAACAATAAAAATCTTGCTGATAGAATAAAAGATTTTAACAAGGAAAATTCACATATCTCAATTGAAAAATCTGCTTGCAGCACTTGTTCTCTGCTAAAAGAACGCAATGAAGATCTTTATGGTGAGAATGAATGGCTGAATAAACTGATTGCTTCATCTAAAGAGGATCACAGAAATCTGCTTGCTGAGAAAATTAAAGTGGAGGAAAGAGAAGAAGAATTAATTGAAAGACTAGAGTCTGTATCCAGTGGTGAAGAAATTAAGAAGCTGACCAAAGAAAACATTGAACTGAAAGCTGAAATTGAAAAATTAAAATGGTTAAACACTGGTATGTCCGAAAAACTTCTCACCGTAGAAAAAGGAAAAACTGTCTGTGATGAAGAATCAAAAATTTTGAGCAATCTGGAACAAGAAATTGAGAAGTATAAAACTGCAAACAAAGTTCTAAGCGAATGCGTTAATTGCAGTGAACAGGAGATAGCCAGTTATGAACTTCACATTGCTTCTTTGGAAAATAAAATTCATGAGCTGGAAAACTCAGCATCCGAGTCTGCTAAAAATAGAGGAAAAATGAAAGCTGTCATGAAAGGTGAGGATGATAACTCAAGAAAGGGGATAAGTTGCAGTACTGATGTTAAGGAAACTATTAGAAACCAGCTATACACCACTTTTGTGCAAAACTCTGATGTAGCTGGTACCACAAATCAATCCCCAAAACAAAATAAAAATCAGAAATCACCTTCATCATCTGTATTTCAGTTCAAGGCCCAGAAAAATGAAAAACAAACAAAAATTGTTAAGAATAATCAGAAATTGAAAAAGAAGGGTCAAACGAAGAAGGTAAAGACTGTTCCTGTTCATGCCCTAAAATCTGCTAGCTCGGTTGAATTTGATGGGTCAATACACACTGCTCATGCCTCATTTACTCATTCGCATGCATCTAGTCAGTCTGTTAGTAACCATGCCGCCAGGAAATCACAGGTGTCATGTCATTACTGTGGTAGGCATGGTCATTATATGGATGACTGCAGTGTAATGAAAAATGATGATATGATGCATGATAAATCTTTTACAAATCATCATCATGACCCCAAAAGAAACACTTTTGCTTCAAACCAACACATCATCTGTTATAACTGTAACAAACGTGGTCATAAAGCTGTTGAGTGCTGGTTTGGGTCTTCATGGGGAAACAATGACTCAAGAGGCAAGCACCTAAGGTGCTTCGAGTGTGGGAAGTATGGCCATACAGTCAAGGACTGTTGGCATGCCCAAGGAGGCCATGTTAATGACAAATTTGTCAAATTCTCTGCCAAAAGACCTGTGAATTTTTCATGTTTTAACTGTGGCAAGTCAGGTCACAAGTCTGCGGAATGTTGGTTGTCAGACAATAAGAAACAAAATGTCCATGTGAACAGCAGGAAACTTCATGCTCACATTCATAGGTCTCAAGCTGCTGTTGATATGCATCATAGGACCAGAAAATCTGCTGTCTTATGCAGATATTGTGGTAGAATTGGACATTCCATGACTAATTGTTATTTGATGGATTTTGATGACAATGTTGCTAAAAGATTGTTTAGAACACCTGTTAGGGCTAATACAGGACCCAAAGCGGCTTGGGTTCCTGTAGGATCGAAATGATTATTTTGCTAGGTGTGCCTTGGAATGAATGAAGGGGGGTTAATAAGCCAAGGCACTCAAAATGAAAACCCCAGGATCCTATGCTTCAGGTCAATTCTGAACACTCTGTTTAAATTCCATCATCTGAATTTGTAAGTTTGAAAGGTTTGAATTTCATGTTGATTTGATTCATGCTTAATTGAAATCCTCTGAAAACTTGAAATGAACCTGATGCTTTTGATAGTCTTTCTCTCCGATTGAACTGCTTGATTTTTTCTTAAACAAAAATTTTAAGACCATGTGCTATACTTTCACTGTATATCATGCACTTGGTCAGGGAGAGCTTGACTGGTTATGTTTGATGTTATTGATGCTCATGATTAGCTTCACTGCATCTAGACAGGGGGAGATTTGTCAGATTCATTTGTTCCTCACTTCTTGAATCCCTCCTGTTTAGTTATTTGAATCACTCTACTGCTCTCTAGTGGATAACCTGAATTTTTTGCTATTCTTCTCTAGATAAGTTGATCTGTCTGCATTCCAAACTCAGCTACTGAATTTAATTCAGCACAACTTTGATACTCTTCTCTTGCTATTTGTTGCACTGCCAGCTTACCATCATCCCTCACATTCTCTTTAGCTGGTATGACTGATCCATTTTTGCTCTAGTGGTAATAAGTTGTTCAGCTACTTTGATTGAACTGGTCTAAGATATTCAAGTTGTGTACCATGTTATTAGTCTGAAAAGGAAAATGAAATTCCTAGCATACAGGTTTAAGAATGACCATTGATTCAGACTGATATAAGTTTAATGTATTCTCAGATTTGCTCTTGAATGATTTGAAAATATTTGAATGTTAAGTTTTACTAAATTTTAACCACTAGTGTCATGAAAACCCTATATTCACTAATCTAAAACCTGAAAATTTGTCATCAAGGCTTTTTTGGTAGAGATACATAGGTTGGCTTTGAGTTCACCCACATAAATCGGTGATATTTTTACCAGATTTGCCCTTCCCTTGATAACGCCATATACTTGGACTCACCGTGCGGCCAAATAAACAAACTGGGGAGTAAAATTACCCTCCCTTCGCTGCAGCATGTTTCAAAAAGAACCGTGGCCATTTTTTTCACACGTGTATAACAGTGACGATGGAACATGTTATCTTGTTGAGTGAGAAAAAACCACTGATGGTGCTTGAGTTTCAACCTATTTCTCCAAGTATAATCTTACTGCCACCTTCATTCAAAATAAAAAATTTGATCATATCAGTCAAGTACTAAATATGAAAAATGTCACAAGATTCAATTTAATAACGTTGTTTACAGATAATGCACGCATACATGGCATCTCATAGCCGACTCCAAATTAAGAACGTACATGTATTGAAAGAGTACAGATGGAATTTCTAACAACTTGATACAATCTGATACAAGATTTTCTTTAATCAACGTTCAATCAAAAGAAGACCACAGGCTTTTCATTGTCAACAAATTTTGCACTGGCGTGACTCATAAACCCCAAGGAAAAACTTCTCCATTGCATCTTCTATGATCATTTTGGTCGGCTTGAAATCCGTTGGAACTTGGGAATCAAACTTGGCCATTGTGAACTCTGGGTTACCTGTAAAATGGTTATTTGTCAGTCACAAGAACAATATACTATCACCCACCTATGTATTATATCATTATCTACCTGCAAACAAAATGTTTATTTGTCGGTCACTTGAACATAATATTATGCATTTTAAGCCATCATTACTTACTAAAATAAACTAAATGATACCTTGGGCATCCAAGATGAAGATCATACATAGTTCTGCCTGCATCCAACATAAAAATTAGGAACATTGCAAGAAACCTCATACATATATTTCCCGGTGCCTCCTCTGATTTAGTTTTCAATATTATCACCATAACAACAATTTTACCACCACCTGTAGTAACTAAGTTACCAAATCCCCCCAGCGGGTAAGGAAATGATTGATAATTACAACACATTTGCCCAAGAATTATCATCCATGCATATCCATATCAACTCTGTGGAAAGTGTGATAAAATTCTAATAACTCTATGGCCAGGTTCATCATCACCCTGAATAACTGGCAATTGTCATAGTAAAATTCCAATATAAGAACATAGAACATGTTAGGAAAGAGAAAATCATTTGTCAACTATAATGAACTGATGTAGAAAATATATAGCGACATACCTTTTCATGAAAATAGACAACGACATACCTTCATAAAGCTTCAAATTCAATGGAATTGAAATCTCCGTCATCCTGAACATAAGGCAATTGCCATAGTAATTTACCAAAGTAAAAGCACACAACTTTTAATCAGTTTGTGTATTACACATATTTTTGGTATGTGTGGGCTCAGGCGTGATTCAAGCAAAATGTGATATCATCTTCTAAGATGGGTTGTCACATGTGGACAGCCAACCATCATAAAAAGTCATGGAATCCACTCATCATTGTCCCACCTCCTAGTAGATCAATACACGATGCCACCTCATCCAGTGCAATGACCCAAATATCATGAGGCACTTGTCTGTGGTAGAGTTGCATTGCTATGCCCTCTACGACACCCATCCATGCACACATATGACAATTGAACATGCACCGGGGGCAACAAACATGGAAACCTATGTAGGGGTGTACTAAGATAAGACCTGCAACCAAGTACCGCAAAGAAAGAAAGGTGAATGACAAGTAAAATCTTGAACCTAAGGCATTACTGTGCATTACGAAAACAAAGCACAATCTAAATGTCAAACCAAGTGTCACAAATAGAAAGACAGATGAAGAACAAAGGAACAAAACAGAAGGCCTACGAATATATAGTCTATTACACAACAAGTCACACCCCCAACAAACCTAAAGAAAGACTTAAAGTACTTCAAGCTATTCAGTTTTCAAGCCATAGTTGTGTTGCAATATTGTCTCTAAGCAACTCTCCCTCATGGATGTCACGGGATGCGACGGGGACGTTGGGGTCGACATTGACATCACCTGCATCGTTATTGTCATATGGGACATTTAAGAAGTGTAGTCCTCCCCATACTCCCGACGGATGAAGTTGTGGATGACGCAACATGCAACGACAATAAGTATTTGAGTGCGATATGGATACATGTTCCCCTCCTTTAGTGTTGCAAATCGCATATTTACTATCCCAAGAACTCGCTCCACGACATTCCTCATTTGAGCATGGCGATGGTTGAATTTGTCTCTCAAGTTTCGATAGCCTCCATTACCTCGGTCTTAATATTGTGAAATGTGGTAACGCTCTCCTCGGTATGGTGCAAGGAAGCTACCGGTGTTAGCATACCCAAGGTCAAGAAGATAATATTTACCTACAATAACACATGTCATCTTACAGACCATTGATGTTCATATAGATAATAGAAACAGGAATACGTGGTTGCAATCTCCTGACCAATTTACCTGGAGGCACCCTAAAGCCCCCGTGTTCTAGGGCCCATTTCAGCACCTTTTATCACTAGCTGATCCTTCCCAACCGATAGTCAGATATTTAAATTGTAGGTCAAAGGAAATCACAGCCATGACATTTTGAGTAATATGCTGCTTACAGTTTCGATATCATGAGTGTTTAGATCGAAGAACATTGGCAGGGATGTGCGTCCCATCAATTGCACCGAGAACATCCTACATTCAATTTTGTGTCAGAGTGATGAATGAGACCTAACACATGAGGTGGGCATGAGTGTAAGTTACCTTAAAATAAGGGAAGAATTTGTCATTGTCACGAATGAAGGGGTGCACATCATCATTGGGAGCAGGGAGTTGTATGTAAGCATGCCTAAGTTCCACTATGGCATTGGTCATTTGGTTGACATAAAAACTTATTATTTGTGACGAGTGCTGGAAGTGCTCGCACATAGCGCCTGTGGCGACACCGTGACCCATGGCATACAAGAACATTGCCAGTTGCTCACTAGCAGTCACACCCCTGCTATCTTTAATCAAGTGCCTCTCTATAAGAACATCTCTCAAACGTATAAACATAGTGGGATTGAGTCTGAATAAATTGTAGCATCGTCTCTCATGTCCATTCAGAATATCTAAGACCCGCGCATGACCTGTGTAGCAAGATGTATGCATAGACCTTGGCACACGCACAAGTTGGTCATCTTCATCATCACCCATGATTTCATCCCATATGAGATTGGCCATGAATTGAAACACTGCAATCTCCTCCCGCACTAATTCTCTCAAAAGTGTATTTGCATCCATATGCATGTTCCCTACACATGCATCGAGCATAAGAAATTAAGAAATAGGAGCAAACATGCCCTCACGATATCAAGTTAAAATCAGACAATGTCTTCGGATACCAAGATTTGGAGAAGTGCATAAAGATATACCGAGTTCATTTAATACAACAAGGCCTTTGGATACTAGGAACATGAGAAGTACATAACGGTAAACATTCTGAAGTTATCCATAAAGGTCAGCCACGTACAATAAGGATAAACATGCCTACCAATATAACGAAAAGAAACACAAGTAAAATCAGAAGGATGACAATGATAGCTAAATTCTGTAATATTATTAGGGTAGAATTCCCCCGCACTTGGACCGCTCGTGATGCATCTTCACTCCCTCCGATCATCAATCTTTTTGCATCAGACAAAGCCCTCAGATTTGAGGTACTAATACCTCAAAATGCAGCATGCACGTGTTCAATAGATGCAAATCCCTTGAACCTTGCACCGGCATATCCATTTACTTGTGCATAGCATTCCTCCCAAGTGTAGTATACATCTGGACAACGACCAACTCGCACCACGTAGCATGTATACTTCCCCATGTTCAATTTTTCGAGCACCATGCAATGGACTCATTTAAATGCAAAAGGAGCATAAAAGTATGGCATTACATTGATAGGTGAGCTAGGCCCAGATTCAGAGGGGGGTGAATGAATCCCTCTTATAAAAATTTCAATCAATTAAAACTACTAATTACGCCCAGTTAAAACTTGTGGAAAGGTAAAGACACGGAAGCAATATGGGCAGGTAATTAGCACGAACTGGATGCTCTCTACGAAGGACGAGAAGATGACAGACAAACAAAATTTTAGAACTCTGCAGAATAGACTGATAATAAGAACAAACTTCACGAAACTCACACGAGACCTATATCAAACGTGCGGTATGCAAATGGTACACTCGCTAGATTGGAAGAAAAAATTTATCGGCCTAAACATACATCTAGCGAGAGCAGATGAGACAATCAAACAACAGTGCACAAGGCAATTTTAAGGTGGTTCAGTCTGCAACCCGCAGACCTACGTCCACCCCACACTCCAACTAGAGTGTGACTACCGCTGATACACAGCTTAACGGCTGGGCCTCACAGCTTGCCTACATCCGCTGACGAACAGCTTGAACAGCTGGGCATTACAGCTTCGCCAACCGCTGACTCACAGCTTGACCCGCTGGGCGTTACAGCTTAGCCGACCAGAGGATACCACACCTCTACAACCGCTGGGGCTTACAGCTTAACCCGTCCAGAGGAATCCTCCTCTGCCCGCTGAGCATCACAGCTTGCTGTACTGACAAACAGCTTGAAAGAAAAGTAAAATGAAAACATAAGATAAGAAGCAACAGCGACTGAAAACTGCAAACAATGAAGTGCAGATGTGGCTCTCAAGGAGCTGACTGACCTGGATTTGATCCACAGCCCAGTAGAGCAAATCTTCAGTGAGCTTCTTCTTCTCTTCGATCTCTCTCTCTCTCTCTTTCTTTCTTCTTCTTCTTCTTTTCTTTCTTTTCTTCTCTGCTACTCTCTCTCTCTTTTTCTCTCTTGAACTCTCTCTTCTTCTGCTCTCCGATAATTCTTCTTGATCTTTCCCGAGAGTGTCGTCTCTGATTGACTTGCAGAAGGGTGGCTTATATACTTCCTCAGACTGAAGATGCGCGCTCATGCCCTAGGCGTGTGGAGATAACACTCCCGCCTGGAAGCTTCAGGAGACCCTTCCACTTGTCAGAATCTGGATGAATAAGGATCCACGTGGCAGCATCTATGAATGAGGATCATCATTGGATCACGTGCCCTTCTTAAGGAACACGAGCTGTTGACCTGTTGCATAGGTGACTTTTAGTTAAGTATAAAAGATGCACAGACCTTACCATAGCACCATGTATGGACCTGGGATGCATTAGGCTAAGCATGCATATACTTGAACAGAAACAAGTATAAACTTGGGCTGGCTAGCAGGGACAAACAGGCATCGACTCTAGTATGCATGCAACGCAACTAGCATTGACCTTAATGCAGTCAAACACACGATAGCACAGACATTGTATTTGATAAGCAGGAATCTACACCGAGAATGAATGTCCAAACAGAGCAATGCACTGACTTTGATGAATCATGCACGGACTTGATATGAGTGCAGAGCTAAGAGATGCACAGACTACGTGTGTGCATAAGCAATGAATGCACCGACTTGGTGTGTGCAAAGTGCAGACACTTCACGGACGTAAAATGCCAAAACCTATCTTGCACAGACTTTATGCAATCATGCACTGACATCATTTTGCATATATAAGATGTGCACGAACTTTGGGTATGCACGGTACAAAAAGACGCACAGACATGCCACCGAAGAATGTACCGACTTTGTGTGCATGGTACAAAAGTTGCACCGACTTGATGTGGAATATATGCAAAGTATGCACAGACTTATATGCTCGCAGTAACAAAAGTTGCACAGACCTGGTTAGTACAAGGTAAACTTGCACCGACTATGAGATTGCATGATATGCAAGTTGCATCGAGTTCGATTTCACACAGGCCAAATGTGCACCGACTTTTCTCTTTGCATGTGATAGAAAACATGCACCGACTTTGTTCATGCAATAAAACATGCACCGAGTATGTATGCTTATGTAAAACCTGCACCGACTATGTATGCTCGCAGCGCAGCCCAAAAATATGCACCGAGTATGGTTTGGCTTAAACAAAGTATGCATCGAGTATGTATGCCTTAGACACAAACAAGACACTAAGTGAAATGCAGACTTGCACCGACTTGGCATGAGTATATGTATGCATGCAGTAGCAAGATTATGCACTGACCTATGCGGGATGAAAACATGCACCGAGAGCATATGCAGAACAAGCACTAGATCACTCATGCATTCTTATGTGGTGACTCATTATGTTGCTCTCATCAAAACAATGTGGTGACTCATTATGTTGCTATCATCAAGACATCACACCATCATTAGAGCACAAGGAACACAACAATCTCCCCATTTTTGATGATGGCAACACAATGACAAAATGAGTCACACTGATGAGTCACACTGACTCGTCCGTCAAACTATTCTCCCCCTTTGACATAATCAAAAAGGAGATGGTTTGCGAGAGAAAGGATAAGCAGCAAGAGCATGAATACGTATACTAGTCTCCCCCATAAATTCAGCATACAAAGAATGAAGCAATGCATATTGTAATAAAGTTCCCCCTTTTGGCAAGAATACAATTCTCCCCCCTTTATCAACATGCATGCAGAGCTACTCTCCCCTTAAAACATATAATAACCAGAGCTCCCCCTGAGAACAAGAGGGAAAACAAAGATGCTCGCACAAGATGTATCTACAGGAATTAACTCTGGTAACCACCACCACAAGAATTCTCAAGCAAGATTGATTGTGGCACCTTACATTAGTGTGGATAGAATAATGCAGGTGGAAGGCCCACAGAACCAGAACCGGTTACATGAATCATTCGTCAGGGTTACAGAAACAAGATGGAAGATTCCAACAGTGTGGAGAGTGAAACTGATGATGTAAATGAAGTAGATGTAGTCAAGGGCAGGGGTAAGTAACAACAAACAAGGCACAGATCTCCAACAGGTGAGTAAGCATAATGATTAAGTTGTCAGAGGTGAACCTGATCAAAAGAAATTGTAGGCAGTTACCACAGTAATAAGTCCTCACAAGGAAAGACTCTCCTATCATAGGGGGTTATGAATTAATCTACATGACCCAGCTGGTTTAAATCTTATGTATACCAAATTTGACAAGTAAACTTAATACTCATATCTGAATCTTTGTTTTAATAAACCTGAACCAGCGAATCATGCCGAACACAAGATCAACCACCTTCCATCTTACACAAATGAACTCAATGACCCCTTTGAGAGTTACATAGTATAGTATCGAAATTAAACACACTTACAAGAATGTGAGTTGAGAGCTTTTGCAAGACATTTTCTTTCAATTAGCATAATATTCCTGAGCAATTTAAGTTGATCAACACCTTTTTACATGAGGCACAACACGTCTTAGGTGAAGTGACCCAGTTACTCAGTGTGATGACTGTCATTGCCTCTCAACTTTGAGAACAGAGTTAGCAATAGGAGTGTTTTTTTACATGAGGAGACACCTTGATCAGAGGCCGGACTCCCCAGTTACTCAACACTAACATGCCATTGCTCTGTCAGATTTTCAATACATTTTTACCAGATATAACTATGAACTTCATGACATAGGTTTACTCTATTTCATTGATAGAGAACCCAGTTTCTCAGTTACCAAGTCATTGCTCCGAATACAGTTTTTCCTTTTAGTCAACATTTTTCAAGTTAATGTTTAAAAACAATGCTATCTCTATGTATCTCTACCAAAGAAGCCTTGATGACAAATTTTTAGGTTTCAGATTAGTGAATCTAGAGTTTTCATGACACAGGTGGTTAAAATTTATTAAAACTTAACATTCAGATATTTTCAAATCATTCAAGAGCAAATCTGAGAATACATTAAACTTATATCAGTCTGAATCAATGGTCATTCTTAAACCTGTATGATAGGAATTTCTTTTACCTTTTCAGACTAATAACATGGTACACAACTTGAATATCTTAGACCAGTTCAATCAAAGTAGCTGAACAACTTATTATCACTAGAGCAAAAATGGATCAGTCATACCAGCTAAAGAGAATGTGAGGGATGATGGTAAGCTGGCAGTGCAACAAATAGCAAGAGAAGAGTATCAAAGTTGTGCTGGATTAAATTCAATAGCTGAGTCTGGAATGCAGACAGATCAGCTTGTCTAGAGGAGAATAGCAGAAAATTCAGGTTATCCACTAGAGAGCAGTAGAGTGATTCAAATAACTAAACAGGAGGGATTCAGGAAGTGAGGAACAAATGAATCTGACAAATCTCCCCCTGTCTAGATGCAGTGAAGCTAATCATGAGCATCAATAACATCAAACATAACCAGTCAAGCTCCCCTGACTAAGTGCATGATATACAGTGAAAGTATAGCACATGGTCTTAAAATTTATGTTTAAGAAAAATCATGCAGTTCAATCGGAGGGAAAGACTACCAAAAGCATCAGGTTCATTTCAAGTTTTCAGAGGATTTCAATTAAGCATGAATCAAATCAACATGAAATTCAAACCTTTCAAACTTACAAATTCAGATGATGGAATTTAAACAGAGTGTTCAGAATTGACCTGAAGCATAGGATCCTGGGTTTTCATTTTGAGTGCCTTGGCTTATTAACCCCCTTCATTCATTCCAAGGCACACCTGCAGCAAAATAATCATTTCGATCCTGCAGGAACCCAAGCCGCCTTGGGTCCTGTATTAGCCCTAACAGGTGTTCTAAACAATCTTTTAGCAACATTGTCATCAAAATCCATCAAATAACAATTAGTCATGGAATGTCCAATTCTACCACAATATCTGCATAAGACAGTAGATTTTCTGGTCCTATGATGCATATCAACAGCAGCTTGAGACCTATGAGTGTGAGCATGAAGTTTCCTGCTGTTCACATAGACATTTTGTTTCTTATTGTCTGACAACCAACATTCCGCAGACTTGTGACCTGACTTGCCACAGTTAAAACATGAAAAATTCACAGGTCTTTTGGCAGAGAATTTGAAAATTTTGTCATTAACATGGCCTCCTTGGACATGCCAACAGTCCTTGACTGTATGGCCATACTTCCCACACTCGAAGCACCTTAGGTGCTTGCCTCTTGAGTCATTGTTTCCCCATGAAGACCCAAACCAGCACTCAACAGCTTTATGACCACGTTTGTTACAGTTATAACAGATGATGTGTTGGTTTGAAGCAAACGTGTTTCTTTTGGGGTCATGATGATGATTTGTAAAAGATTTATCATGCATCATATCATCATTTTTCATTACACTGCAGTCATCCATATAATGACCATGCCTACCACAGTAATGACATGACACCTGTGATTTCCTGGCGGCATGGTTACTAACAGACTGACTAGATGCATGCGAATGAGTAAATGAGGCATGAGCAGTGTGTATTGACCCATCAAATTCAACCGAGCTAGCAGATTTTAGGGCATGAACAGGAACAGTCTTTACCTTCTTCGTTTGACCCTTCTTTTTCAATTTCTGATTATTCTTAACAATTTTTGTTTGTTTTTCATTTTTCTGGGCCTTGAACTGAAATACAGATGATGAAGGTGATTTCTGATTTTTATTTTGTTTTGGGGATTGATTTGTGGTACCAGCTACATCAGAGTTTTGCACAAAAGTGGTGTATAGCTGGTTTCTAATAGTTTCCTTAACATCAGTACTGCAACTTATCCCCTTTCTTGAGTTATCATCCTCACCTTTCATGACAGCTTTCATTTTTCCTCTATTTTTAGCAGACTCGGATGCTGAGTTTTCCAGCTCATGAATTTTATTTTCCAAAGAAGCAATGTGAAGTTCATAACTGGCTATCTCCTGTTCACTGCAATTAACGCATTCGCTTAGAACTTTGTTTGCAGTTTTATACTTCTCAATTTCTTGTTCCAGATTGCTCAAAATTTTTGATTCTTCATCACAGACAGTTTTTCCTTTTCTACGGTGAGAAGTTTTTCGGACATACCAGTGTTTAACCATTTTAATTTTTCAATTTCAGCTTTCAGTTCAATGTTTTCTTTGGTCAGCTTCTTAATTTCTTCACCACTGGATACAGACTCTAGTCTTTCAATTAATTCTTCTTCTCTTTCCTCCACTTTAATTTTCTCAGCAAGCAGATTTCTGTGATCCTCTTTAGATGAAGCAATCAGTTTATTCAGCCATTCATTTTCACCATAAAGATCTTCATTGCGTTCTTTTAGCAGAGAACAAGTGCTGCAAGCAGATTTTTCAATTGAGATATGTGAATTTTCCTTGTTAAAATCTTTTATTCTATCAGCAAGATTTTTATTATTCTCATGTAATTCACTGTTCTCAACTCTCAATCTTTTCAGTTCGGAATTAATCTTTTCCAACTCTTCCAGTTTCATCAGATGTTCATCGTTTTTGATCTTCAGCTGGTTTTCCAATTTTGAAACGTCATTAGCAAATTTTTGGTTTTCATTTTTCAACAGACATATTTGTTTCATGTTGGAGTGAACTTCAGACAGACAAGCATCATATGATTGATTTATTTTTAAGCAATTTTCACATGATGAACTCAAATCATTTTTATCAATTTTCTTTTTCATCTTCTTATGTTGTTTTCTTAAATGGTCATGAGACTCAAGCAACTCATGGTATGCAGCAATCCAATCATCCAGGGTATAGTTCTCGAATATATTTACCTGATTATCGTCATGTTCTTCATCTTGATTGCTGCTATGTTCACTTCCTTGAGCCATCATGCATCGGTTATCATTTTTGCAGCTGCCATCCTTCAGTTTGTTCAACATTTCTCTGGCAGACCTGCAAGATGAGACACATGAGATTAGTGCTCTGTCAATTGATGCTTTTATCAAGTTCAATGCTCTAGAATTGATGGAGTTTTTCAATTTATCCTTCTCGGTCCATTTGGATTTATCTCTCGATAATTTGTGTGGACCGTGAGTCATTACCTTCCAAAGATCAGGATCGGTTGTCCTTACATACCGATGCAACTTTTCCAGCCATAGATCAAAATCATCACCTCTGAAGATCGGTGGATGAGCCATCGAGAAATGACTTGATCAATTGAAGGAGATGAGAAAAGCACCGGAATCAACAGAGGTACAGCAAGACACCAACTCAGTGAGACTGAAGCACCGGAAACAACAAAACCAGACCCACTATGAAATGCACCACTGAAGTAGCCGGATCCTCTGTAGATCGTTGGATCTGAATGCACAGAGACCCGCTCTGATACCAACTGATAGGTGAGCTAGGCCCGGATTCAGAGGGGGGTGAATGAATCCCTCTTATAAAAATTTCAATCAATTAAAACTACTAATTACGCCCAGTTAAAACTTGTGGAAAGGCAAAGACGCGGAAGCAATATGGGCAGGTAATTAGCACGAACTGGATGCTCTCTACGAAGGACGAGAAGATGACAGACAAACAAAATTTTAGAACTCTGCAGAATAGACTGATAATAAGAACAGACTTCACGAAACTCACACGAGACCTATATCAAACGTGCGGTATGCAAATGGAACACTCGCTAGATTGGAAGAACAAATTAATCGGCCTAAACATACATCTAGCGAGAGCAGATGAGACAATCAAACCACAGTGCACAAGGCAATTTTAAGGTGGTTCAGTCTGCAACCCGCAGACCTACGTCCACCCCACACTCCAACTAGAGTGTGACTACCGCTGATACACAGCTTAACGGCTGGGCTTCACAGCTTGCCTACATCCGCTGACGAACAGCTTGAACAGCTGGGCATTATAGCTTCGCCAACCGCTGACTCACAGCTTGACCCGCTAGGCGTTACAGCTTAGCCGACCAGAGGATACCACACCTCTGCAACCGCTGGGGCTTACAGCTTAACCCATCCAGAGGAATCCTCCTCTGCCCGCTGAGCATCACAGCTTACTCTGCTGACAAACAGCTTGAAAGAAAAGTAAAATGAAAACAGATGACAAGAAGTAACAGCGACTAAAAGTTGTAAACAATGAAGTGCAGATGTGGCTCTCAAGGAGCTGACTGGCCTGGATTTGATCCACGGTCCAGTAGAGCAAATCTTCAGTGAACTTCTTCTTCTCTTCGATCTCTCTCTTTCTTTCTTCTTCTTCTTCGTTTATTTTCTTCTCTGCTACTCTCTCTCTCTTTTTCTCTCTTGAACTCTCTCTTCTTCTGCTCTCCGATAATTCTTCTTGATCTTTCCGGGAGTGTCGTCTCTGATTGACTTGCAGAAGGGTGGCTTATATACTTCCTCAGACTGAAGATGCGCGCTCATGCCCTAGGCGTGTGGAGATAACACTCCCGCCTGGAAGCTTCAGGAGACCCTTTCCACTTGTCAGAATCTGGATGAATAAGGATCCACGTGGCAGCATCTATGAATGAGGATCATCATTGGATCACATGCCCTTCTTAAGGAACACGAGCTGTTGACCTGTTGCATAGGTGACTTTTAGTTAAGTATAAAAGATGCACAGACCATACCATAGCACCATGTATGGACCTGGGATGCATTAGGCTAAGCATGCATATACTTGAACAGAAACAAGTATAAACTTAGGCTGGCTAGTAGGGACAAACAGACATCGACTCTAGTATGCATGCAACGCAACTAGCATTGACCTTAATGCAGTCAAACACACGATAGCACAGACATTGTATTTGATAAGCAGGAATCTACACCGAGAATGAATGTCCAAACAGAGCAATGCACTGACTTTGATGAATCATGCACGGACTTGATATGAGTGCAGAGCTAAGAGATGCATAGACTACGTGTGTGCATAAGTAATGAATGCACCGACTTGGTGTGTGCAAAGTGCAGACACTTCACGGACGTAAAATGCCAAAACCTATCTTGCACAGACTTTATGCAATCATGCACTGACATCATTTTGCATATATAAGATGTGCACGAACTTTGGGTATGCACGGTACAAAAAGACGCACAGACATGCCACCGAAGAATGTACCGACTTTGTGTGCATGGTACAAAAGTTACACCGACTTGATGTGGAATAAATGCAAAGTATGCACAGACTTATATGCTCGCAGTAACAAAAGTTGCACAGACCTGGTTAGTACAAGGTAAACTTGCACCGACTATGAGATTGCATGATATGCAAGTTGCACCGAGTTCGATTTCACACAGGCCAAATGTGCACCGACTTTTCTCTTTGCATGTGACAGAAAACATGCACCGACTTTGTTCATGCAAGAAAACATGCACCGAGTATGTATGCTTATGTAAAACTGCACCGACTATGTATGTTCGCAGCGCAGCCCAAAAACATTCACCGAGTATGGTTTGGCTTAAAGAAAGTATGCACCTAGTATGTATGCCTTAGACACAAACAAGACACTAAGTGAAATGCAGACTTGCACCGACTTGGCATGAGTATATGTATGCATGCAGTAGCAAGATTATGCACTGACCTATGCGGGATGAAAACGTGCACCGAGAGCATATGCAGAACAAGTTGTGGTGACTCATTATGTTGCTCTCATCAAAACAATGTGGTGACTCATTATGTTGCTATCATCAAGACATCACACCATCATTAGAGCACAAGGGACACAACAATCTCCCCCTTTTTGATGTTGACAACATAATGACAAAATGAGTAACACTGATGAGTCACACTGACTCGTCCGTCAAACTATTCTCCCCCTTTGACATAATAAAAAAGGAGATGGTTTGCGAGAGAAAGGATAAGCAGCAAGAGCATGAATACATAGACTAGTCTCCCCCATAAATTAAGCATACATAGAATGAAGCAATGCATATTGTAATAAAGTTCCCCCTTTTGGCAAGAATACAATTCTCCTCCCTTTATCAACATGCATGCAGAGCTACTCTCCCCTTAAAACATATAATAACCAGAGCTCTCCCTGAGAACAAGATGGAAAACAACGATGCTCGAACAAGATGTATCTATAGGAATTAACTCTGGTAACCACCACCACAAGAATTCTCAAGCAAGATTGGTTGTGGCACCTTACATTAGTGTGGATAGAATAATGCAGGTGGAAGACCCACAGAACCAGATCCGGTTACATGAGTCATTCGTCAGGGTTACAGAAACAAGATGGAAGATTCCAACATTGTGGAGAGTGAAACTGATGATGTAAATGAAGTGGATGTAGTCAAGGGCAGGGGTAAGTAACATCAAACAAGGCACATGATCTCCAACAGGTGAGTAAGCATGATGATTAAGTTGTCAGAGGTGAACTTGATCAAAAGAAATTGTGAGGCAGTTACCACAGTAATAAGTCCTCACAAGGAGAGACTCTCCTATCATAGGGGATTATGAATTAACCTACATGACCCAGCTGGTTTAAATCTTATGTATACCAAATTTGACAAGAAAACTCAATACTCATATCTGAATCTTTGTTTTAATAAACCTGAACTAGCGAATCATGCCGAACACAAGATCCACCACCTTCCATCTTACTCAAATGAACTCAATGGCCCCTTTGAGAGTTACATAGTATAGTATCAAAATTAAACACACTTACAAGAATGTGAGTTGACAGCTTTTGCAAGAAATTTTCTTTCAATTAGCACAATATTTCCTGAGCAAATTTAAGTTGATCAACACCTTTTTACATGAGGCACAACACGTCTTAGGTGAAGTGACCCAGTTACTCAGTGTGATGACTGACATTGCCTTTCAACTTTGAGAACAGAGTTAGCAATATGAGTGTCTTTTTACATGAGGAGACACCTTGATCAGAGGTCGGACTCCCCAGTTACTCAACACTAACATGCCATTGCTCTGTCAGATTTTCAATACATTTTTACCAGATATAACTATAGAACTTCATGACATAGGTTTACTCTATTTCATTGATAGAGAACCCAGTTTCTCAGTTACCAAGTCATTGCTCCGAATACAATTTTTCTTTTTAGACAACGTTTTTCAAATTAATGTTTAAAAACAATGCTATCTCTATAGCCCTCTTTATTTGGGGGATAAGGTTGGATAAATCAGGATAAATCATTAAGGGCTTCTTTGATTGAAGAATAAGGTGGGTTAAGGTGGCCTTATTCACGCTAACCTCTTTGGTTGCAGAAATAAGGTATTCCACCAAAAAGGTAGTTAAGAGCTAAAAAGGTGGGTTAGACATATTCTAGCAAAAAGGTAGAATAAGCTAATCTGAATAAGGTCAAAGTAACACCCTAACCCGTGTTAGCTTATTCTCCTTAACTTATTCTTCAATCAAAGATGAAATAAAAGTTAACTTAATCTATTTGATTGTTCATACATGATATTCCATGGGATAGGCTGCTATTCTGGTTTATCTCAGGATTACTTGTTCCACCAAAAAACTAGAACAAGGACAAGTTTAACTTTTTCTCAATTCTCAAGGCAATTCTTATTTTCCAATCAAAGTAAAATGGTCTACTTTTTAGAATACTCAACCCTTGGTTAAGTTATTCCCCTTAACCTATCCTCCAAACAAAGAGGGCAAGCACGGAGATGGCTACGTTTGTTATCGAACAAATTATGATGAGAATATGCATAATTTATTATGAGTTATTTTATTTTTCTTTTTATTTTTATAACCCTTTTTTTGGAGAGGGGGTTATCTACGATTTGTCTCAGAGATTACTCATTTTATTTCTTTTTAGTCTGACGGAGAGATATAAATATTCAGATTAAAATGACGGATAACTCTCGTCTAACTTGAATATTCTGACCCACCTAACTCCGCTTTGGCAGTGGCTTAACCTTAACTCGGATTATTTTAAGTGGGGTAAGATAACCCACTTCTTTCCCATTTTGGTTTGATAACAACTGGGTTTTGTTTTAAAAATCTGATGTGTTAACCATTCATAGGCTCCCTGCACTTTCCAAACCGCTAGACATTTGTCCGATCATGCTAACTCAATCCGATTCCCCGAAACCAGGGGAGGGCAAGCGGGACCCCGTCCAGGTAAGGTTTCCCACCACAATTTCAAAAAACTCCCCACGGAGAGCTGCAACACGCGCCCCGCGGCCTTCCCTCTCCCGTCTTCTCCACCTCCTCCTACTTAGTCCTCCCCCACCGCAAGGACGCCATGGCCACCGCCAGCGCCCCCCGCGCGCACGACCCTCCCCCTCCGCCGACCGCCGACGAGATCGTGCTCCTTGCGGGCTCCTCCGCCGCGTGCCTCCCCTCCGCCGCCGACTCCCACGCCGTGCTCCTCTCTCATCTCCTCTCCCCTTCCCCCTCCGCGCCACTCCCCCTCTACGTCTCCTCCCTCCTAGCGCTCGTCTCGCGGACGCCGCCTTCGCCCTCCCTCTCCTCCTTCCTCTGCTCCCTCCTGCTCTCCTTCCTCCGCCTCTTCCGATCCCGCCAGGTTCCCCGCAACGGGGACACCTCCCGCCTCTTCCACCTCTTCTCCCTCCACCTCCCCACTCTCGACAAGGCGCAACTTTGCTCCGTCCTCGACCTAATCGTCTCCGATCTCGAGGAAGTCGCGGACCCCGACGATGCCCTCCCGCTCGACCTCCTCCCCCGGTGCCTCGACCTCGCAGTGGCCGCCGGCGGCGAGGCGGCGGCGGCCGTGGACGCCGTTTTGGGGAAGATCCTGGACACCGAGTGGCCGAAGGCGGTGCTGGTGAAGGTGGTCTCCCTCCTCAGGGAGTTCCCGGCGCCCACAAGGGCCCGGGCGTCGGAGCTTCTGGAGAAGGTCTTTGGCGGGATGAAGGAGGTCGACGTCCAGGACCTGCCTTCTCTGGCTTACCAGCTCTTGCTGTTGGCTTCCAAGGGGTTCAACAGGAGGGCGGTGATCGGTGGGATTCTGTCGTTCTTTGGGTCTGGGGCCGTCAAAGGAGGATCGGCCGTAGTTCGGCAGGTGGAAGGCACCGTGCTGATGCACTTCAACTTCGCCGTGAAGCAGGATCCATCTTTGGGGCAGGAAGTGTTGAGGATTCTGCGGTCCAATGTCGGGGTTTTCAATCATTTCGACGCTGCCGTTCTCCTGTCGATTGCGAGGGTTAGGCGTCTCGGCGAGAGCTCCATCAAGCTTCTGCAGTCTATGGTCGTCAACTCTTACCGTGATTATAGGTTTGCAAGGTGACAACCTGTGTTTTAGAGATCTCTCTACCCTGTCCATCTAACGCCCCTGGGTTTGGATTGCTCAAGACATTGGACCTCCATCTTCCAGAGACTGTAAATGGTTGCCCATATGCGTGGGGGAGGAATGTTTGCGGACTGCTAAATGCATAGAGAAATCTTTGATAAGAACTGTGAGCTCTCTCTCTCTCTCTCTCTCTCTCTCTCTCTCTCTCTCTCTCTCTCTCTCTGTCACCCCCCCCCCCCCCCCCACACACACACACACACACACGCACGCATACTCACATCTTTTTACCTTATTTCTAGGAATGCTATCAAACATGTACTGGTTAGAAATGTGACCATGCATGGGCCCAGGTAACAGAGGAAGTAGGACTGAAATAGTGAAATGAGGCAGCTGAATAAGAATGTTTGTTCTGGTTTTCGAGTCTAGGTCAATGACAACTGTGGAAGGGAGTATATAGTGCCCAGCAGCGTCCAGTTTGGGTTTGTGTTACTGGAAACTGTAGATCGTGAGAGTTGTGAGAGACCTGGCGTTTCTGGCGAACCAATGGGGGTTGAGGAGCTTGGCATTCAGATACTAAAGACAACCTTTGAAATCCATGACATGGCAAGAAATGAGGTAAGTTTGAGCTGCTTTCATAAGTTAATGGCTAACGCTGGTCTCTTATAGAAATTTTATTTCGTACCTGCTTCATTTACTATTTTGCTTCCTTGTCTGAACTATAAGTGTGCTACATGTGGACATTATATCTATCATTTTTCTTCATTGCAGTGAGAATATTAAGGTTCATGTTTATGTTGATCCCCGTTCCCCGGTTGACTCAGGTTGCTAAAGAAAAATAGGACTGTGTTTAATTGAAATTGAACGTTATTGAAATCAAATCTGTTTTATTGGATATGGATCTTTTGTGACATTAGAGACTAAGACATCTACTGGATGAACAAATCCCATTTTCTTTACCCTATCATAGTGTAAATAGTTATTTTGCTAATCTGTTATGGCAATTTCTTCATTTTGCTGATCTGTTTTCCCCGACAAGTTGCAGATAATTGAACAATGCAAAATCCAAATCCTCTCTCTGAAGCCTCAAGAGAGCTCTTCAGTCATCAAGTAACCATGTGATTATTTTTCTTTCATGCACCTAGGATATGTCTATTGATGGAATGCTCATTGACAACCTGCTGCTCTTAAAGGCTGCTCGGCACTCTGATACAGAGCTATCCTCATGCCATGCTAGAACAAAGCGGAAGACTGAAGGAATTATTGGAATATTTCACCTTTATGCATGATAAACCTGCCCATGCTTTAATTGCTGCCATACTGCCACTCGTCAAATTCAGCCATGATCTCCAGGTATTGTTAACCATTGAAAGGCCTAGGTCACGCCTTCGGTTGTTGTCCATGTTCAGCTGGCTATCCCATTATCAGATCTTCCAGGAAGTTGTATTTCTCAATTGCTCACTAACCGAAGTACACTAACACTGTTTAGATAAAATCTATCTAATAGTTAATGCTTTATTGCAATTTGCAGAACTACACCATTTTGGTTGTTCGAAAAGCTATGTTCAGAAGAGAAGATGCGGTTCGTCTTGCTGCCACTGATGCTGTCATTAACCTAATTCTTGCCGATACAAGATCCAAGCAAAATAATCTGAATTTTATTCAAGAATCATCCAGCCAAGCCAGTTGCAGCCAACAAATTGATGCACCCTGCAGGATAACTGCAGGTCTCTTCCAAGAGCTAGCTGGATTGCTAAAAAGGTGTCTGTCACAACAGGTGAACTTTTTATTTTTGTCATTTATTATGTGTTTTTTTTCTATCTGTATCTTTTTCTTCTTATGTGCTTCTATTTTGGTTAGGCCAAAGTTAAGGAGCTTATTTACTGGGGTCTCATTAAACTCATTTTGTTGGACCCACTTGTTGCTGGAGCTGTTTTCGACTTTCTTTGGCCTCACTTCCTTCAATTTTACCGGCAGGTTTTTCCTTCTATCACTAGTCTATGTAGCCAATGTTTTTTTACTGTATCCATTTAAGGGATCATGGTCTATAATTCTTCCTGTGGCATTATAGAAAGGCTTCATTACTATGTTTCATCAATCTTGATCACTTCCAGCAGTTGCTGTTGCAAATACTTGAGAATTTTGTTGTTCAGGATGCCGAGTTTCCCCTAGAAATTGATTCTTGTATAAAAGAAGAGGATGACAAAGCTTGCCTTGGAGAACCTTTGGATTGCCTTCTATCATGTGTCTCCTGGATTCTTCTCCTCCAGCCACATAATAATCATGACTTGTCAGAAAACTCTTGGGCATGCTTTGGTTTCTCCATTTCACAAGATAATGAGGTACCTTTCCCATTTTTCACATGCAAATATGAGCATACTTCTTCTCTGTGATACTGACATTTAAAACACTGTAGGCTCAAAGAACTTCATCCAGAGAGTGTTTTTCAGATGCCTTAAAGGAGATTCGACGAGCTTTGACACATGAGAATTTAAAAGGTTCCTTGATCTGACATTGAATGGTGTTTGTCATTGCTTTATATTTGCTATTGATCAATAAAAGCTTACATTTTCATGAATATTTTATTTCTCACCTGCTTTGACTGCTAATATTCATCAGGTATGTTGGGGCTGAGCAATGAGACTATCCCTCTTTGTATGCAAGGGGAGAGAAGGAGTTACCATCTTCGGGTTCTTTCTGGAATCATAGAGGTTTTTGTTAATGTGGCTGCTACAGAGTTGGAAAAAGCTGCAGATGCAGAAAAAGCAGATCTCCAAGAAGAAATCATGAAGCTTGCTTTTTTGTATAATTCACTTGAAAAAGAATTATGCACTAGTAAACAAGTAGATGGTGATAGAAGGGGGCCTAGAAGAGCATATTCTCTGGACATCCCCCACAGGGCAGATTCTAGTATTAAAGAATGTCTGCATGATTCCCTTATAAGAAGAACTTTCTTGGCAACGTCAAGTATCTATACATTGTTGTTGGCTACAGTGAAGTTGCACGGTGCTTGCATCTCTAACAGCCATGCGGTTTCTCAAAATTACAGCCAGTCATCTGCAAGCAAAACAATAAAACATTATCTGCAACTAGTTTCATTTGTCTTGAAGGCTTGTCTAAATCAATTGAAATCCATCCCTTTGCTGGAAAATGATGATACATTGAAGACTCTTGTAGGTGGAGATGTAAAATTGCTGGGGCGGCCATTGTTGCAGCTGATACTGTTGTTGAAATTAGACACACAGTCTGAGGGCAAAAAGAAGAAAGAAGCCAGGGGAAGCAAAGGTTCAGAAAGCAAACAAAATCCACTGTATTTATCACTAATATGCTTGAACGAATTGTTTAAAATATGCCTACACAAGGCACATATTGTTGAATTAATTGGAGATCTAGTGGCTATAGCATCACTTGAATCAGACTCGGAAATGGCAGCAGACACATGCCAAGAAACTAATCATGACCAAGACTTGGATTTGGAGACACAGCGAGCAAGGAATGTGAACATATTCCTAAACAAATGGTTGAAGCCTCTGTACTTTGAGCTTCTCAAGAGTTCTTTCTTCCAGGAAGCTGAGGTGATTTTATGATTACTTTGATGTAGAAATATGCTGAGAGTGAATTGATTTCTTCCCCTTAACCTTCTCTTCCATGTCCACTTACAGTTGTTTAATTTGGCACCATTTTAGACACTATCTTTAAGCATGCGAGGTTCTCTTCGATGACCACTTTCTGTTTGAAAAACTTAAAATGTTAGCCACTTAGCCACAATCTATAAATTATTCTTCTTCATCATCATTAATTCATCGTGAGAGCCTTATCCAACTTATTTAGGGGTGACTACATGAACCCTATTTCATCACTTTATTATATCCCAAACATAGATGAGAAAGGAGTGTGTACATTAACTTGATAGTCAGCACTAAATATAGTTTGTAACATTCCATTCATGTAAATTGATATTGTTTAATTTAAATGTTGTCGACTTTCTCTGCCTACCTATTTGTATGACTTCAGAATCATCAACAGAACTACTCCTAAAGGTAATTGGTTGTTTCTTCAAGCTAAATGGCGCTAACGTCTTTTCTATAGTTTAAGTTCTTTAGAGTTCTCCTTTTGGGGCACTGCAGTCAATTTCCTATGCTTTATCATCTAGCTCTTTTGAAGGGTACTAAGAATTTTCCAATTAGTTATGATGCATTGTGCATGTGATTATGTGATTATGCAGCAAAATGAAAGTTTCCCCTAGAGATCTATTAACAAGGATGTTTTGGCTAGAATGAGGTCTTCTTTGTAAAAATGTTAATAATGGTTGCATTCCGTGTATGCATGTGATAAAGAATTTAAACAAAGTCAAGACAACAAGAAGTATGGAGAATTGTTGTCTTGAACATTATTACATTAATGAAATTGTTGCTGTAATTAGGGTTTGAACTTAGAGAAAGCCATTAGGGATCTGTTGAGCAGTATTGATTCACCAACTGGCTACTTTAATTAAGATGCATAACATTACAAATAGGGGTGTTGGCCCAGATTAGATGGCGGACAAGAAGGGGGGTTGAATTGTCCCCCTGACGAGATGGGCGATTTTAAAAACTATTTCGCAGTTAGAACAAGATTGAGGAAAATGATTAAACTAAGATAACTAAGTTCACTCAATCTTATCGTTCTCACTCGAATAATCTGTGCACTGAACGATTGAACCTACGCCAAACACGGATAGCAGATGTAGCAATGTGTAGTGGTGCAGTGAATAAAAATCTATAAATTGACCTGTGAACGGAGATAGGAGAAATGGACAATCACACAGGCATGCCACATAGAACACGAAGATTTTTAGGTGGTTCGGGACCACGACGGGCTCCCTACGTCCACCCCTCACCGAAACCGGTGAGACTTCACTACCACGCTACAAATGTAGCAACCACGGGGACGAGCCCCAACACTACACACGCTGCTTTCGCAGCAAGCCACACACACGGGGCCTTGCCCCAAGATGCTGCCACCGCAGCACACACTCACACACAATCGGGGAACTCACCTCGCACTAAAACCTCACACGGAGACACAGCTCCGTACACACACACAATGTATTTTAATGTTCAGAAAAACAGAAAGGTATACAAGATATGCTCACAACTATGTATCAGTCAAGAAGGGCATCACAAATAAATGGATAGAAGATATGGAATGTTTCCCCTTTGATTTTCAATGGCCGTTGAAGATCTTCCTTGAAGCACAGGTCGGAGGGAGTCGAATCCGTAGTAGGATGGAGTAACCGGTCGTCTTCCTTGAAGATCCCAGCTCATTTGCAACTCGTACAGGATGATGGCCTTCAAATCTTAGCTCCAATCGCACCTGCAAGTATTAGAAAATGGTTAACCTCTCAAAGCCCTCTCCTCTCCACCTTGTGGCCGCCCTCCCTCTTCTTTTCTCTACAAAAGATGAAGCACGTTAGCCCATTCCCTCTCTTCTTGTGTTGTTTGATCTGAAATTCTCATGGAATATATATGGCAGAAATGAGATGATCAAATGACAAGAAAGCCCATGTAAAAACCTCCCCAAACCCTTCTATTATATGTAAGGTAACCCTAAGGGTAAATGGGTCAAGTTTGGGACCAAATGGATAGGGTTTAATAGGATTCAAAACCCCATTCGCAAACCCGTTTCCGGACGTTCTGAGGAGGTGTCGACACCTGGTGTCGACACTTGCATCACATAGGCAGCAGACAGAAGTTTGCCAGATAGGTGTCGACACCTGGTAGCTTCACTGGACAGAGCCAGTGAACACCAAGTGTCGACACCTGGTGTCGACACCTAATTGCCCAGCATAGAGACCGCTTAAGGCAGTCCAATGCAGTCTTAAAAGCCATTAAAGCCCCTTTGAAAAAATGTTTTGGCCAATTAAATAACATGCTTAGAGGGTATTAAAAACAACATTCAACCTTGGTTTCAACAAGAAATATAGGAAGCTAAATTAGCAAATTACAACCTCAAGAAGAACATGCATGAAGTCACATGCAAACCTAATTCATGAAAAATACTTCAAACCCATTCATGGGACCATGAGTCACATTCAATAATAATACAATGATATGCACCCATGGATGTGAGAGCATTAATGTACCTGCACTATGCACAAATGCATTTTGACATTCTTTGATCAATGCAAATGAAAGGAATGATTACCTTGCCATATGACATATACATAAATTCTTCAACCTGCATAATGAAGCATTGTGAATCATCCACATATGAAAATGATTCTAAAACACTCAATCCAATCATTCCAAAGGATTCTTAACTCACTCCACAATTAGACCAAGGGCAGTAAACCATAACCCATGTTATCACAATTTAATGAACAGCTGAACAACCATTCAACCAAGCAAAATGACTATCCCATATAACAAGATTTCATCATGATCAAACATGAACAAATGAGATTGATTAAACCTGTGAAAACTTAGATGCCATTCAATCAAAAATGATTTCCAAAAGAAATTGCAGTAGAAGGAATCATATAATAAAAATGCTTTATCAAGCAGCTTGAAATCTTCACCGATATTGCTTGAAACACCATCATGCTAAGGAGTGCAGCATGAGAAGTGTCGACACTTAGTTGGAACAATAAGACCTGGCCATCCTAATGACATATATACATGGAGAACAATGATTCATTTGACTCACGAAACAATGTCCATCATTTGATTCCAATCCTGCAAAGCAAGATCATCAAAATATAAGCTCCTAAAACATCAATGGACATTTTCCACAACACTTGAACACACACATGCAAACCACACAATATTTTGTTATCATCAAAACCATTACCAGAGACAAAGAGGGGAGCGCAATGAAATCAACAAGGGGGAAGACAGGCTTCCCATGAGCGAGCTGTGTGTGCCATCCTTTTAAATTTGGGGGTAATTACATATATACCCCTAAAATCTTGTGTATTGTATATCCCCATATTCTTGATATTGTCATATATACTCTCATATTAAGGGATATCGGTTCAATTACACCCCTTCTAACATTGTCATAGTTAACAAAATATTCTTTTGAACATGTAAAATATAAAGTTTTAAAAGGATATACAATAGAATATGAAAGATGCTAGGGGCATATATGTCATGATTTTAATTATGTGGGAAGATTAAACAAGGATAGTGGTGATGGCAAGGGTATACATGGTGAAATATGGTTTATTATGGGGATATATATGATAATATGGAGAATATATGGGTATAGAGTATAATAGAAGATTCTATAGGTATATATGTAATTATCTATTGAATCTATTACCATCCTTTCCATGTGCACAGTTTGGCATGTTTTTTTTTGAAAGTGGTACAACTAATTATATAAAAGAAAAAGAAAGAAGTTACAAGTATAGAGGGAGCGCTCCCCACCAAACTCCTACATACAGAAGGCGATAGGCAACACTCTGCCCCAGGAGCAAACAAAGCTAGAAACAAAAATCCAAACACCCAAGCACCCCCCCACCTTCTCCAACCACTCAAACATACAAACCAACCATCACCTCCCAAAACTTGACAACAGTCCTATTCCACCCTCTCCAACCCACAGGGCCCTCTCGACATATCTCAAGAGCCCCTCTGTATTCAACCTAGCCCCACGCCCATGGTTTGCCATCTCTTATGAGATGTTTGAGATGTCTCCGAGATCTTTGTCTCTCCGAAGGTCATGAGAAACGGAGCCCCCCAGATCGAGATCTTCTCTCTCCCCCACTGATTTCCTCCTTCCTCTCTCTCTCTACCTCGGCCCCCTTGAGCTTTCTCTCTGTCACTCTCTCTCCCCCAAACTCTCTCTGTCTCTCCCTTTGTGACACTCTCTCTCGGACTCTCTCATTCTCTCTCTCTCCCTCACTTCTCTCTCTGTCTCCCACCCTTTCTCTCTCAGTCTCTTTTTGTCTGCCGCCCTCTCTTTCTTTCTCTCTCCCCGTCTCCCCCTTCTCACTGTATGAGAGAGAGGGAGACAGAGAGGGGGGAGGGGGGACAGAGAAACATGTACCATTTTTGATGATTTTTGATGTATTTTTCAATTTGTGATTCATGTACCATTTTATGTCTTTTTTTGGTGTAACTTTTGCTGTGCATTGACATTGGTGCATGTGAATGGATTTGTTATTGTTATCATTGCTCTTTTTTTTGTAAAATTGAGTTGTCAATTGGAAAAAAATATGTTTGTGAAATTGAGTGGTTAGTAGAAAAAAATAGCATTTTCTTAGAAATTGGTTATATATATGATTTTTTTTCGAAATTACCGAACCTGATCTCCCGAATTTTTTTCGAGATAACTCCGAGACCTCTTCTCCTCTACCTTTCCCAGATGTAACCGATATTCGAGATAGAAAACTTTGCCCACCCCTATGCTGGACACCTCCCCTTGAGAAGTACTTTCACTGTCTTTGCTTCTCTAGACAGCTTTGCATGCCAACTTCTTTGGACTGTGCTGAGCTCGGATTTAACGTCCTTATCAACTCCTTGAGAGGAAACCCTGATCAAGTAGGCCACATCTCTCACCTGATCCGCCATAATCCTCTCGACCTCAGAAAAGATGCCCTTGATGTCTTCTTTTGTCTGCTTAATCTGCTCCTTAAGAGCAAGGCCCAAAAGCACACGATCTTCCGCAGACACCCCCTTTGCCTGCGGTGCTTGACCGACCAGGAGTGCAGTGCCTACAGCACTTCCCTCCTCTGGCGGCAGCGGGACCAAAGGCAGGTCCGGGAAGGCCTCCCCAGCACCATCGACATCCTGTGCCTCCTTAAGAAGGAGGCGAAAGCCACCTTCACACTCCTCCACGCTCAGACCGCTGGAGTCTCCGTCCGCTTCAGCCGGAGCAGGTCTGCTGCTGCCGCTGCAAACGCTCAAGGAAGCCTCCGCCGCCGCTGCCACAGCAGTCTCCTCTCCTTCAGCAGGCACTGGGACAAGGGTTGGCATGGTGGCAATGTCCGGAGGCAGTGTAGTCACCAAGAAACAGAGTGGCTGACATGTATGAGAGAACAGAAGTGAGCGGCACTAACACAAACTAGGTTGATTAAACACTAGAACATGAAATTGGGAGCAACAAACAAAAGTTGGGGAATTCATAGGGGTACTAAGGAAGCTTGAATAGATGGAATTGAACAGACTCTGAAGACAGGGAAATTAAGATTCTACTTGTTGTTTAGCTCGGTGCTTTTGTTCTTGCTTAAATATCTGTTAATTGTAACATTATTTTGTTTGTTCATTTGAGTTCCTCCCCTGGACTCCTGGGAACCACCAGTTAATTGTACTTCCCCTGGTTTTGAAAAACTACAAACATTTCAGCTTCATATATGATAAAAGCTGAATGTGGCTGAGGTTGTGATGCGTCTATTATGACAAGGTAGGCTGCCTTTCTAAAATACCAATATTGTTTGTGGAGTTAGAAAGCTTGACTCATGCTAGACCTGTGCAGTTGCTACCACTTTTAAGCCTTGGCAGGATTAGAAATTGGAAGGTTGCTTTTTGTTGGATCCTCAAGATTAGGATTGGTCACTGTTGTAAATTAAGTGCACAGCAGCTAATATGTGTAAAACATGCCCAATTTTATAAGAAATTTGTGTATCTTCTTCTGTGTGCAAGACTGAAAAGAAGTACAGACATGAAGCAGAAGGAAGGGTAAACATCCATGAGAGTGATCTACATTCTGGCTGTTGAACCACAAGGATTGTTGAAGGCATTTTAACACAGTGTGTTCTTGTCATGATGGTGGGAGATAAATCAGTGGATATAGGACTTTTAAAGTCATGAGACATGCTACTGTCTGAGTTTACGTCAGAATTCAGAATATACCTCGTTGAAGGTATGATGATCAACGTGTTGGTTAAAGAAAAAGGGATGAGCAGCTATGACGTGAGCAGCACATGGCCTGGATGCTGAACTAACAAATCCACTGCATCATCACATTAAATAGTCTGCTGTGGAGAAAGGCAGATTAATTTAAATATAGGATTAAGGTTTAAATCCTGCAGTGTTCTGATTTTACAACTGGAGGTATGCCGGGCTGCGTGTCGATTCACGAGGAATTGAGAATGAAAGGGCCGATGGAACCTAATTGTCTAGGAGTTCAATTAGAATGGACTGTAGATTATAGCGAAGTACATGGGCCCGTTATGCTTGTCTGCATATCGGTATGATCAGAAAATATTATAGGGCGTTTGCTTGCAATTTTTTGCCTCTTTTCCCCCACAAAATATAAGGATGCAATCTCATCAACCTTCCCTATTAAAAACAACCATGAACTTGTTTTGTTTCAAACCATGATGACTCCAACACCAACTTGGGATGTCCCTCCTCATGTCTCTCTCCTTGTTTCCTCTCCCTTTTCGGCTTCTCTGCAACCCACCCCCTCCATCTCCTTCCTCTCCCTGCAAGGTCTCCCTGCAACCCAGCCTTCTTCCTGCAAGTTATCCCCTTTCCTTCCTCTCCTTTTTCGCTCTGGAACCCTGTAAGCTTTAACACATCCTCTTTCATCTCCCTGGTAGCCCTCCCTGCAACCCACCCCCTCCCTGCACTCCTTCCTCTCCCTGCAAGATCTCCCCACAACCGCAGCTGTAACCCATGCCCTCCTTCCTTGCACCAGGTGGGCCTTGTCGTGGTGCTCAACCTCACCGGCCTCCGGCAAACAATGGTTGGGCACCTTGGCTGGTGATTTGCCATCAACTGTCTAGAGTCTTACCCGCCTCACAGCCTTCAATGTCTTGATGTTTGCACTCTTGGGCTCCATCTTGGATTGGTTCAGCTTTTGCTTCCCGGCCTCGCTCGCTGTGCTCAACCTCAGCTGCTGCTTTGTCTCTGGTGCTTTTCGTACTCCCTTGGCAGGCTCCTCTCCGCCCCGGATCTCTCCAAGAACTCTCTATGGTCCCCATCTTGACCAACCCCATAAAAAATGAAAGAAAAAAAACAAAAAAAGTGTCTGCCAAACAGGTTTACATAAATTTCAAAAATTATGTTAATTTTGCCAAACAGATGGATAAACAATTTACATCACTTTTAAAAATTAAGTAAAAAATTGACATGTAATATTTTTTAGGGAGAAATAGTTTCTAAAAAGAAAGTACTTCCAAATGCTAAAATCATGCTGATTAATTGTGCCATGTCATTTAATTATGTCATGCATCTATATTTTCAGGAAGTTTTTTTTTTCATTTCAATTAACATAATTAATCGATTGTGGATCACATAGATCCGGTCAAATTAAACACAGTCCACAGTCCATCTGGCTTGGTCATATTACAATTGACAAACCACGATCAACGTGACTTAGTCAATTAACATAATTAATCGACCATGGATCATATGGTCTGGTCAAATTAAACCCAATCAATGGGCAGTGGCTTAACCTGCCTAGTCAATTGTGACAATTCATGAATCAAAGTCAACGTGGCTTTGTCAATTTACACAATTAATTGACCGTGGTCCACATGGTTCAGTCAAACAAACTTAATTGACTGCGGCTATGTGCCTCGTCAATTTTTACAATTGATAAACTACAACCAACATGGCTTAGCCAATTAACTTAATAATGGACCGTGAACCAATGTTTAAAAAGGCACAGCCTTCAGGCGTTGAGGTGCATGCCTTTAGGCGAGGCAACCAAAACAGTCTCCTCTAACAAAAAGTCTGAGGTGTACATTTTTTTGTGATGAGGCGTTGTGAGGTGTGGAGGTGTTGGGCCGTTGGGGAGGCGCACGCTTTACTGTGGAATTTGTCAACGGTAATGATTGCATTTCATAAAATATTAAAATAGGGTTTTAAACAATTGACCCATCTCTGTCATGCATGAACTTTCCCAGTTGCATGGAGGAACACGAAGAGTCTCCTCCTTAGCAGCTTCCTCTTGCAACATGACGTCATCATTGGAGCTAGTGAGCGGCAACTTTAGGGGGCAGTCCAGCGAACAGCGACATCATAAGGAACCTTGGCATCTCCAGCGAGTATCAACTCCAGCAAGCGACGACCGTAGTCACCACCGACACGGCACCTATAGGTAACGTTCTGTTAGAGTTGTTCTTTTCCTTTTTTTTTTCTTCCCCCACTCCGGCAGAACCTTGGCGTCCTTTCCTTTCTTCTTCTTCCTGCTCCTGCTTTCCTCCTCGTTAGTTCAGACTTTAGAGAATTATTTTTCTTCCCCCACTCCGGGAGGACCTTGGCATCCTCTCCTCCTCCTCCTTCTTCTTCTTAATCTATTTGCTCCTGCTCTCCTCTTCCTCGTTAGTTCAGAGAATCAAAATTTCTTTTTTATTAGCATTCTTTTACTGTCCAACCTCCACATGCACATAGCAGCCTTCGGCCTTCTGGTGGCTCTATTTCTTCTTCACCCACTCTGTAGAGTTGCAGACATCTTAGTTCTGCTCCTTTTTTCATTCTTGTGTTGTCCAAATATGCAGAGGCAGCAGAGCAATCAGCCTAGCTTGGATCCCTAGTGGCTTTGTTTCATCTCTATGGGTGTAAGAAAAGCGACCATCTCCACGGGTGCTTCTTTCTTTTTGGTTTTTGCAGTCAGTCAGAACTGGTAGAATATGATGATTCTCCATATCTTTATTTTTTCCCCTGTTCATTTTCTATTTTCTATTTCTTTATAAATCCTAATGTAAAACAGAGAGAATCAGTTCTCTGTTTACTTAGTGAACTATTTAGGTATTTCTTTGTAAATTATAATGCAAATCCTAACTCAGTTGTGAACTGTTAAGTTTTTCATTTTCAGAATGTCAGGAGGTGAAGATGGGATTGACAGAAGAAAGGAAAAACAAACAAGAAATAGGATTGACCCAACTTGGAAATAAGGAGAACAAGTTGAAGTTCCAAAAGTCGGGAAAAATTATGTTCACCTATGTTTTTGGACGAGGGACCATGTGTGTAACGACTCCGGTTTTTGGATCCTATCTTTACGGGTTTCGGAATAATTCCGCAGGTTTCGGATCGTTTGGTTTGGAAATTAAATGGAAATTAATTATGTTATATTGAAAAATTGATAAGCGAATGGGCATATTTACATTTTTTTGGTCTTTTTAAGGTTTAGGGGAAACCCCAACCCATTTTCTTAAACCCTAGGGCTCCCCTCTCTTCTCCCCCACGACCCTCTCTTCTCTACCCCCTCTCCTCAATCCCCTACGTCCCTCCCTCTCCTTCACTCCGGTGGCCAACGGAGCTATGGAGATGCATGGAAGGCGACGTGAGCGGCATGTGGCGTGCACGGGAGCGAGTGTGGTGGTGGAGCTGTGTGGATTTCGTGAGGTGGAGCGCGGTGGATTCGTGTGGAATCGGCTTCCTTGATGTGGTAAAAGCGCCGTATGAGGTAGGGGGATGGATCCCTAGCTCTCGTGTAGTGGTTTCCCGCGGATTCGTGTCGATACGGGCGAGATAGAGCAGGTTTTTTTTTATTGTTGGGCTTGAAATGCATGCTTTGGGTTGAGCGGCGATTTCCGCCAATTTAGGCGGCCTTCCTTGATGTAATCGCATGTTCTTGAGACGATGGAATGGTGGGATATGTTTCCCCTTAATTGTGTCGCATTTTTCTTGTGATTTGAGGCCGAGATGAGGACGGATGTGTGTTGTGAAATGTATTAGATGTGTGTGGGGCAAGTGATGGAATCGCCCATTTGTGGAGTATTTCATTGGTTTAATTGAGTTCTCCCGACGCGTTGAAGGCCACAGAAGGGTTTTTACTTGTTTTCCCCTTCGTACGAGATGAACAGGGCGTGGAACGGGCAATGTCGCTCTAGTTCGCGAAGGTCCGGATCGGAAGTAAGAACGCGGTCGACCCCCCTACCGCGTTTAGGTTCTGGATGGTGACGCGGCGTGAACAGACACCGCGTTCACCTAGGGAGGCAGTTCGTTGACGTGTCATAGAGACCAACCGCGTCTATGAAGATCGCGGTCCTCCTGCCCACCGCGTTCAGGTCAACGTGGCTTGTGATCCAACCACGTTCAACCAGGTTATTGGTTGACTGATGTTCAGTTTGGGCTGACTGATCAAGGGTCTAATTAGGTTCCTTTGTGTCTGGAATTTGGGGTTGTCCCGGAACATCTAAATGTTAAAAATTAGAAATTGGGTTGTTTCTACCCTGAATGGGCAGTGTTTGCCCGAAGTGTGATCTTGAGATGTGGGCCCTATGATTGTTTATAAAAGGCCAGTTCGTGTAACTAAATTCATGTATGAACCCCGTGTATGAGGGTGAGCTGTTAGAGTTCGGTAATGGTCGAGTTCGTGTTTCGGCTTCAGGCGGTGATCCTTGTTGAGTCTCGTGTTATGGCTTGAGGTTGTATTCCCTTGAATGGTGAGTGCATGCCTAATGTTTTGTATGATCGAAAAACACTATGTGATTCTATATTGAGTTACCCACGGAGGGTTATTCTCGTGTGGCATTGTATGACCGTGTGAGGGTCATCCCTGTGCATGTTAGTGGGCCGGTGTGGCTATGTAACCCAGTCTGGGATCGAGATAGTTGATTATTCTAGATTTATCGGAACTACGTGTGTTTCCTAGTTTTCTATGTGATTGGTCATATGGACCTAGTGAGAACAGTCTTAGAGACAGATGTTCCGTGATTTTACCTTTCGAGGTTGAGTTCTTGTGTTTTTGGTGATTTGTGAGTTTATACGTGTTTCAGATACCCTTAGTTGGCTATTCGGTATATAGTTCTTGAGCTCGTGTTTACTCAGTCGCCTGTGATTGTGCCCGTGTGATGGGTACGGGTGTGCTTATGATAGGAGCAGACAAGGGCAGCCTATGTGCCATGGATGGACCGAGCGAGGACAACCTTGTGTGCACAACGCTCACAGAGCAGAGGCGAGGGTAGCTTCGAGCGTAAGCGCCTTGGTTAGGATAATAGAACGTTGTTGACGGGTGCAGTGTTACGTACCTCGTGTCAGGGAGCGGGACACAGCCGTGTTGGTGGTTACAGTGGTACGGATCCTAGCCAATCCGAGGGAGTGGTGTGTGTGAGTGTCTCTCCCCGCTCGAGGACAAGGTGTGGGTTACGTACAGGAGACGTGAGAGAGATCGGTTGCCATTCGAGGTTGATGTTACCGACAACGTTGTCGAGGCCCTTCCGACACTGTGAGGTGGAGCTGACATGGCAACGAGGTCGTGGCTCCCTCTTAGGTTGAGATTGAGGTTTCTGACTTTTAGGTCAGGGTCCTCTTGAGAAAAGAGGTTGTGTTGGTGACTGTGTAGTCCTAGCTTGAGTCTTCCATTAGTACGGATGGATCTACACGATTGAGGTGTCGTGGGTTTTTCTTTAGCATAGTCGTGTTTGTCTAAGAGTTCAAGGGTTTGACAACCGTGTATGATGTTCACGAAGTAGTTGTGGAAGTTGTCATTCCACTGTTGATTGTAGTGTAGTTGCCCTTACTGTGTTTTGCCGGCTACGACGATTAATGTGGTTCTTGTTGTTTAGTTAGTTGATACTGCTGTTACGTTTTATATTGATTATTGTTGATGTGGTTTCTGTTACTGTGTTTGTGTTGAGATAGGGCTCCGCGGGACCCCTATTGAGCCTATGAGATGAGGCTCACCCCTTTCCTTTTCAGGTTTGGTGTTCTGCTACGTGGACCAGAGGGCGAGTGTTGCGCCTGTGATGTTTGTAGCTGCCAGGGCCAGTGTAGGCTCGTTTCAGTGTACGTACTCTTTCTTGTTAATTGTACTGAGTGGACTTAGACTCGAAATTATTGTGAAAAATTCTTGTAAAATATTTATTTAGGTTTGTTATTAAATGATTAAATCATGTGAATTGCTTTATGCATTTATTTCTAATTTTCATGCACCCCCACAGCACCAAAATGTTTTCCCCATAGTTGTCAAGGCGACAAGGCAACCCAAGACGTTCACGGGGTCCCTAAGCGCTTAGGCGACAAGGCGTCCGCTTAGGCGTCGCCTAGGCGACACTTCGGCCACTAATTAAAAAATTTAAAATATATATCCTCCAATATATAAATCAAGAATAAAAAATATGGAAAATACAAAAAATAAATTACATGAATAAATTGTTGTAATTAAATTATGTGGCAATTATAGAAAACTAAATTGTATCAAAAAATTACAAATAATTCAGAAGTAAATGCAAATGATTCAAAAGTAAATGTAAAAAATTCAGAAAAATTATAAAATAATATAATAACATCAAGAAAATAATAAAATAGAAAGAGTTAAATGTGTTAGAGTTTGGAGCCCGAACTCGCCCTCGCACGCGGATCGACCTGCCCGATCAGGTCGCGGGGGTCAAGGGGGCAGCGCCCCTTCCGGGGATTTCCGGGGGCAGAGCCCCCGGAACAAAATTTATGTTTATAGCAGGGGCATTATTATCTTTTGTACCCTGACTGTTGGGCACCCTAATCTCCTTATATATAAGGACTGCGAACTCTCTCTCTGTATTGTATCTGGGTGTGTTTTATCACAGTGGAAATCCTGCTGCGGCCGTGGATGTAGGGGGGCACATCGCCTTCGAACCATGTAAATCTTGGTGTTCTTGTAGCTTGATCTCTTCTTCCCCCTTTCTTCTTTCTCCTCTATTGTTTGTCCATCTCTACAAGTACTCTAATTTCTAACAAAATGTACATAACCAGTTATGTCGGATCCAGTTCGGACGGTCACGGTTGGCCCGCCTTGGCGCCTAGCCCGCATAGGTGACCGCCCAAGTCACCTTTTCCAGTGTCAACAAGGCGCTACAGCGCCTTGCCCTTTCAAGAGCGCCTGGGCGCCTAGGCCGCGCCTAGGCGCCTGCCTTGACAACTATGGTTTTTCCTTACGAGTTTTACACCTCGTGGGTAGCGGTTCGATGTTTGGGTTATCGGGTTACCGGTGCTCGGACCCCGGGTCGTGACAATGTGAGGCCGTGGGGCGCGTTAATTTCGGGACGTTTCTGGGGTACAGACATGCATTATCATTAACTTCACAGGTTTTGGGTGTATCAAGCGATGTAGGGTTCTGGTGCAGGACTCTTTCCCACCGACTGCAGTCAGTGTTAATTTACATCGGATGTAATCCAAACACCCTTGTTAACTGTCATACAGAAAGAGTCATTGACCTAGGGGGCCGTGACGTCGGGAGGGGATCGACCTAGATAATAGCGACTGAGCATGGTAGCAGCGATGATGAGTTTACGGGACTACTTATAGTTTGACACTGAAGGAGATGTGGGCCCCGTATTTGCGAGAGTGTAGTTTGAACACAGTCTGGCATTGTTGGACGGGGGGATGGTCTAGTTTGGCTCTGGTTGAGGGGTTCGACACAGTTCGGCACTGGCTCAGGAGTGTGGCACAATTTGGCACTTGCTTGGGGGTGTGACATAGTTTGGCATTGGCTCAGGGGTGTGGCACAGTTTGGTACTAGCTAAGGGGTATGGCATAGTTTGGCATTGGCTCAGGGGTTTGGTCCAATTTGACACTAGCTCAGGGGTGTGGCATAGTTTGGCACTGGCTAAGGGGTGTGGCACAGTTTGGCACTGGCTCAAGGGTATAGGATGGCTCATCCCATTGATCAGGTCGGTTGGTGACTTTGACTTGGTGTGGATTGGGTTCGAGATAGGCGACCTCAAGGTTTGCTGCCGACTCGGGGTATTTTGTCAATTCCTCAAAATATTTCATTGATAATCATACACGACTTCATCTGGGGATTTTGTAGGCCCAATTACAAGACTTGTGGAAGCCACAAGACATTTTCGCATTTTTTGCCGATTCTCGAGTCTTCGCATAACCACAAGGGTAGTTTCGTCATTTATACATGACATCTTTCGTAGGATTTGTGACTTGGCTAAGTGTCGTTAGAGGAGGGCATTGTTGTAACACACCCTCACTCGGGGGCCTAAGACCAAAGCCGAGACTGCATTGAGCTGGATCGCCTTCTTTGCCGAGCATTCATCGAGTTCCGCCGCGTGTGCCGTTGTATGTGATGTGTATGCTTTGATTGGTTCATTATCATATATCTCTGCTTTTTGGGGACCCCTGGGGGTGCATTTATAGGCCAAAATTGGTCCATGACCTACCTAGACCAGGTGTGGATGCCAGGGAGGCTACCTGGACTGGGTCCTCATGCCAGGGAGGCTACTCGGACCTGCTGGAAGGGCCATTGGGGCCACATCAATCGGACGCCAAGGTGTTGCTTGGACCAGGTCCTCATGCCAGGGAGCCTAGTTGGACTGGGTAGAAATGCTACAGGGGTTACTTGGATAGGGTGGAAGCCCAGGGGACCTACCTGGACGTGGTAGAAGCCCCAGGGGACCGACCTGGACCTCGGGGAAGCCCTAGGGAAGGACCCGGACTAGGTGGAGTTCCCAAGGAATCCACCCGGACTAGGTAGGCGTCCCAAGGAACTTGTCCGGACCGGTGGCTCCCAAGGGGGACTTATGCGGTCCTGGTGGGGTCCGTTGTTGACACCCGTTTTATGACCGATGAGTTGTGTTTTCCTTATCTTATTTTATGATGTCCCAAGTTATTCACTGGTTATTGGGCCATTTTTGGTTGATTTTTGGGCTTATTTTATGGGTATTTTCCCTGGTTGGGCTCAAGTTCTCTCACATTCCGTCATTTGGGCTTATTGGGCCTAAACAAAGGCTAGATATGGCTCATTTTCTGGATTAATACGGAGATTTATCTAGGTTTTATCTTTTTCCAACGACTATGCATTTAGCGGCCTATCGCAGGATGGCTACCGAAGGTAGCGGCCTAACACGAGACTGTTATATGGCTCGAGAGTCCTGCTTAACCTTATTTTCTCCCAGTTGGCCTTATCGCTTTCAATGACTACCCAAGCATAGCGGTCTATCGAAAGACCGCTACCTGACGCTTGCGGTCTATCGCGAGATTGCTAGGTGGGGCCGAGAGTCTTGGCCTGCCTAGGTTTTCTCTCTCTATCTGTGGTCGAACAGAGTCCTTGATTCCATGATTTCTCTGTGGATTTCGATCCTCAGGAGCTGCTGATCGATTCTAGGAACTTCTGGGAGTATTATCTACGAGTTTTATCAGGTCTTAGGCCTCTATTTTTGTTATTATCCCTCCAACTCGACCTAGGGTTTTGGGGGTCTATAAATAGAACCCTTGACTTCATGGCCGAAGGAGGAGATTTCTGGAGGTCGCGACGAAGTGTTGTCGCATTCTGGAGCGAATCTCAACCAGGGAGAACTTGTTTTCTGCGTCCTAGGGTCGTCTGGTCTAGGGAGTATTCATAGTTTTTTTGTTTTTTGTGTTAGTTTACATTGGTCTTTTGCTCATCTTTGCATTTCCATAGCATCATTTCTTCCCCTTTTCTTCGTCTCTTTGCGTCCATTCTTCATTTGTTAGAATATTTGGGCATATTCACCCTTGGGCAATAGTCCCGTATTGGTTAAATGAGTTGTGGTTCATGTGTTTATGACCCTGGGCCTTTGTATCTCAACACCGCGGTTTTGTGGATCCAACATGGTATCCGAGCATGGTCTTGGCCCAACTTCTCTTGTCACCTCCACCCGATTAATGTCCACGGCCCATCTTGGCCGTGAGGGGGAGTGTTAGAATATTTGGGCATAGTCCCCCTTGGGCAATAGTCCCGTATTGGTTAAATGAGTTGTGGTTCATGTGCTTATGACCCTGGGCCTTTGTATCTCAACACCGCGGTTTTGTGCATCCAACATCATTTTCAAACATCCTCCTATTTTCTACGCCCCACGGGGGTTAAAAAATCACCAACCCCCAGGTATTCACCCTTACATTCATGCATGTTCATTGTTGTTAGTTTATAGATATTACACTTTTCCATATCTAATTGGGTTGCTTTCTTCTTGTCCCTACATTCTTTCGCAGCTCTACAACACTCCTAACACGAGGCCCAGCCCTTTTGGCCGGCTAGGAGGGAGGGAGGATTGAGTTCCACATTCGATTTTCTGGGTGCACTTAGCGGTCGTCTTCAGGCCGTCAGACTATCTTTGCGGCCATACGACGACCATCTCTGTCATATTGCGGCCACAGGAAGACCGTTTCTTACTCTGCACCTGAGTTATCTCCCGCGCGTGAGTGTGCCTTCACTCGGTTCCTTTTCCAAGGTACGTAGTGCAGTTCCCTCTGTGTTACAGGCCTTGGTGGCGATCATGTCTTTCTTTTTGGGTATTCATCATCTTCTTTTCTCCATTATTTATTGCTTTTTCTTCTTGGTTGCTCCACGCCTACGGCGTGTGTTTTCTTTCACTTCTATCATTGCTCCACGCCCACGGCATGTGTTAGTTTAGTTGATTTGCTGCTTTACTGTGCACTTCTGGGATGATATACCCACATGCCCTAGGTTTCACGTTATTGTTTGCTTGAGATTGGCACACACATCACACCTCCCATATTCCATTTCATTTCACTCACTTACACATATCTACACCCCTTTTTTTGGCGATCACGGTGGGATGCCTAGTGTCGATCGTGTTGAGTGCTGTTTGACCTGCTTCTATTTGTGTTTCTTAGTCCTCCTTGTGTTTTGTTTGGGTTTCCCATTTCATTTTCTGTTGTTTCTGCTCCTTGGTTGATAGCGGTCTCTTCTGGGCCGTTTCTATCATAAAGCGGTCTTCCCTGGACCGTCTTATTGCTACAGCGGTCATCCGACGACCTCTACTTCAGTACATGTATGCATCCCGAGGTTTGATGTTATTCTTCATTTTCTACTGCTTCATATTGTTTCTGCGTGCTATCTGGTCTCCTCCCTGTTTACTGTTCATATTTGTATCATTGATTGCATATTGTTTGCTAGTTTTAGGCTCGAAATTGCATGCACTCCGGTACACATAGGATCATCCATTTCATCTCGTAGTTGCATTCCTACCTTGGTGCGTGATCCTCTCGCCTCCATATTCCTTGGAGTCGACTAGGTGATCGCATCCGGGACCTCCGTAAGTCCCCGTGAGCCGTGGATTCCCTCACGGATGCCGGGCCGGTTGTACCTTTACCACCCCGTGTCTAGGTTGCATTTGTGAGAGAGGTTAAATCTAGTGTCAACCACGTTGTCATAATCCCTCCTTATTAGGAACCTATTGTTGGAGTGAACATTGGTCTAATTAAAACACTAAAGTTCCTATAAGGGGAAACTAAAGTAAAAATTGTGCATCATCATAACTTGGTTGGCCTTGATTGTTTTCTCTCACTTTAGTTGTGTGCATCTCTTTGGTGAGTTTTTGTGTTGAGTGCTTATTAGTTCTGTTATTCTTTCTATTCTCAGGTGCAACATTGCATGTGGAGTTGCTTCAAATCCATAGGATCTTCTCCTAGGGGCAATTCCTCCACCGTCTCTTACTTCAATCCCTTATTCGACTCCACCATGTCGTCTTTTGACTTCTCCCATTCCCATGAGGATTCCCTTCCTCTGGGGCTACTAGAAGACCCGTCCAGGGTCGTGTCTTGTCAGTCTGGGGAAGGGTCTGCCCCTCCCCTATCCTCTGCTGCTGTAGAGGGCGGTCAACCCTCCCTTTCCAATTCTCCTACCCACAATTCCACGAATCACATTCTTCAAATGATGGCCCAGCTGGATCCGGCCCAGCTTCAGGCCCTTTACCAGACCTTGCAGGGGTCGGGTGCCCCGTCTCCTACTGTTTCACAGGGTATATCTGTTACCTCCATCTCTCAGTCCAGGGTTAATGGGCCAGGGGCGCCACCTGCTCTGATTGATCTCACCCCGGTCCAACCTAAGATTCTTCACTTCTCCAATTTGGAGGCTGGCCAATCCTCTAATTCGGCCCATCAAATCCTTGACAAGGGTAAGACCGAGCTCCCTCCATCTCCCCAGGTTGATCCCTACAAGTCCATTCCTTCAGCGTCGCAGGTCCTCATGGGCTCGGCTGATTTCTTGCGCCCTCAGGTTGGGGCCGTCCACTCAGTTTACGCAGATATGGGCCCTTCCTCAGTCCAATATCCTTCTTATGGGCCTCCCCCTCCATCTGCTTACCCTTCGGCTCCTCGCTCCGGGCCCACTCCTTTTGGTCCACCTACTCCATCCCGCGAGCAGGAATTGCTTCATAAATGGGCCGCCATGCAACAACAACTCGACTTCCTTCAGAAGCGGGTTGGCCCACAATCCTTGGCAGATGTTCCGGTCCCCAGTTTTTATAACATTCTATTACCTCCCCAATCCGAGCTCCCTACGTACCGCAAGTATGACGGGAATGGCAATCCATACATTCATGTGCGGGATTTTATGTACGAGTCAGCGCAGTTCCAGTATGATGACCGCCTTATGGCATATCTGTTCCGCTGCTCGTTGTATGGGGTAGCGCTGGAATGGTTCTATATGTTGCCACTAGAGGATGTCGAGAGCTTTAAGATCGTCAAAGAAAGGTTCATCTAGAGATTTCAAGACCGGGTCGGCCCGGAATATTCTTTCACTGATCTGGTCGCCGAGAAGATGAAAGCCGATGAAGATTTCGCCACCTATGCTGACCGATGGAGGCAGATGGCTGCCTGAGTGCTCGGCCATATTCCGGAGGAAGAGAAAGTTAAGTTGCTCATTTCCAACGCCACTCTCACTTTTCGGAACATTTTAGCCATGAACGACATCGCCAATATGCACCAACTCTATAGCCGGGCCAGGTTTACTCAGACCTAATTCAAGGACTCCCCCATCCATAACCTATTTGAAGCCCAAAAGCCTAAGCACACTAAGAAAGCCCAAGGGTCTGTTACCGAAGGAGTCCAAACAAATGAACAAGTGCAAGCCGTCAACGTCGGGTTGTCTTTTGATGATAAATCGTCCGTCCAGCGGCTCATGGCCCTCCACCACACTTACCGGAACGCCTTCTCTTCCCCCACTCCACCTTCGCCTTCCACTTCCATTATCCTTCCGCCAAACCATCAAGCTACCACCTATCTCCCCCGTCGTGCCACCTGTCCTTGCTCCCCCACAGATACACGTTCCACCCGTTATTGCCACCCCGCCATCCAATCCTCCACCCATCATCCTCCCGCCAGGACCCGTAAACATCTCCTCTACCCCTGTTACACTGGCTACCGTCATGGCACCTACCCCCACACCTCTCATCCACCCTATCAAGCCGATTAAGCCGCCGACCACGGGCCCATCTGATCCCGTGCCGGCCCAGAACCTTGCCCTTCGGAGCGGGCGTTTGTTCCATCGGAACTACCCTACAACCGGTACATCTGCACCCAATTCCCAGTTTTCACAGCAGGCTGCTGATCAAGAGGAAGTGGACCCATTGCCAGGAACTCAGTATGATTTGCTCCACCATTTGGACCGGATGCCCGCAAAGATCTCAGTGCTAGAATTGATCAAGCGATCCAAGCTCCACCAAGATGCTCTGCGGGACTTTCTCCAGAAGGTCCTAGTTAATGAAGACATGGCTATTGATAGCCTACCATCTACTCTGGCCACGGTGTCTAATGGGCCGGCCATTACATTCTCTGAAACTGAGCTAGCACCCCTCGAGGCTCGCCAGATGCCGCTTTGCATTTCTATCACTTTGAATAAGGTCAGTATTGATGCGGCTTTGGTTGACACCGGGGCATCTATTAATGTTTGTCCGTTGAGCACCCTGCGGGCCTGCAATATTTCTGAAGATTTGCTAAGGCCCACCACCACCACTATTACAGCTTATGATAACTCAAGAAGGGCTTGCCTTGGGGTGATCACCATTCAAGCTGAGCTCAGGCCATTGACAATGCCCATTGAATTCTATGTGTTGGATATCGACCCGATGTTCAAGGCCATCTTAGGTCGCCCGTGGATTGACAACCTTAGTGTTGTGCCATCTACCGCCCATCAGTGCCTCAAATTCCCATTTCAGGGGTGGGTGGTGAAGGTTAAAAGCATCTCCACGGTCCAGTCTGTTGAAGCCATCTCTGACAAGATCTTGTCAACACTGTGGCCCAGCAATAGGCTTGTTATCTCTGTACTAGATCTAAACTTTCCATGGGCCTACACACAACGCAAGCCAACCGTCGCGCAGGTGAATGTTAGGATGAAGCCCGAGATAAGGGATCATAAAGGCTGGAACATTATACTGAAGTTGGGTTATCAACTAGGTAGAGGTCTCGGCGCCCAGTTGCAGGGGCGAACCAAGCCGTCCCAAGGGGCAAGAAGATGAGTAAAAGAGGCCTGGGCTATCGCGAGTCACCACTGTCAATCCTGGGAGACGCACTGCCATTAACCTGGGATTACCGCCAGCATTTCGTAAGAGGCCCTTTACAGTCGGGCACTTTAAAGGCCCTGCCAAGCCAGGTTGAAAAAGAAGATGCTGCTGGTACAATTTCTAGCCCGCCACTGCCTAAGGGGCTTGTTGATGATATGCAGGATTTCTGTGAGGCTTTTATAAAGTTGTTTCATGAAGAAGATTGCCCGAGAAACCAGGAGGTGCGGATTATGGAGTGCTCACGAGGAAAGCCAGCTCAACGTCTGCGGGAAAGGGGGAGCTCATCTGTTGTTTTTACTTGGTCTCCTTCCCGCCTGATATCTCTTTTCCAAAACCTGGATTTTATACCCCGTTCACCTCCCATGTCGATTAATCTATTATTGTTTCAGATTCCAACATATTTTCTCATTGTAAAAGTTTGTGATTGTGGGCACTGCCCACCCATTGATCTGTCCACTCCTTTCTTCTCCTCCTCTGATCTCTTCCTCGATCTTTTCTGTCCTTCCATGTATCCTCTCGCACTTCATCCCCCTTCACCCTCCTCTCCATCTTGTTGCGTGCTCTCCACTGATCTCCAAAAAAAAACATCAATTTTGAAACGGAGATTTCAGTTGAAGATTACGCTATGCTTGGTTCGTCCTCCTCCCAGGGGCATGAGGCCCTTGCTTCTCTTCCATTAGATCTTCTCTTTCCTAGGTTAGAAGTAGGGTCTTGTTCTAGTGTGTCCAACCCTTCCTCTGCACCTGACATGCGCCCAGTGACGCATCATTCCAAGTCCGTTCCTAATAGGTTCTTGCATGATTTAGCTCAGCGTTGCCATGCCCTCCTCAAGTGTCTGGAATTCGTTGAGACGGCGATCGTGCTGGAAGACGACGAGGAGTAAGATGGAGTGTGGAACGACGACGGATTAGGTGTCTATGAAATTGTCGATGAAAAAGACCCGGTTAATCTTGAGGACAGCGACGTAGATGACACTGCTGACCTGTATGCACAAGGTTTGAAGAGGTTTGATGAGCCATCATCGGCAGTGGATGAACGTACGAAAGAAATCAATCTTGGAACTAACGAGGATCCCGAACCTATCATTATTTCTGCTAATCTCCCTCCTGAATTTGAAGAGGAGTTGATTAAGGTTTTAAGGGAGTATAACGATTTTTTTGCCTGGTCATATGAGGATATGTCGGGTCTTGACCCTGCCTTAGTGGAACATCGGCTTGTGCTTAAGCCAGGGGCAACACCCGTGAAGCAAAAATGAAGAAGATTCCACCCCCACATGGCCTTGAGGATGAAGGAAGAGGTCGATAAATTGCATAAGACCAGATGTATTCTGGTCGTTTTATATCCTCAGTGGGTGGCAAATATAGTCCTTGTTATCAAGAAGGATGGAAAGGTGCGAATTTGTATTGATTTTAGGGATTTAAATAAGGCATGTCCCAAGGATGATTTTTCGCTGCCTCATATAGACGTGTTGGTAGATAACACGGTCGAGTATGAAGCTCTGTCATTTATGGATGGTTATTCAGGCTACAACCAGATCCGTCTAGCTCCTGAAGATCAAGAGAAAGCTTCCTTCACCACGCCCTGGGGTACTTATTGCTATGTGGTGATGCCGTTTGGATTGAAGAATGCGGGTGCCACTTATCAACGGGCAATGATGGCTATCTTCCACGATATGATGTATGTCAATATGGAAGCCTACGTGGATGACATTTTGGTGAAATCAAGGACGAATGAAGAACACCCTGCTATCCTGGCTAAGGTGTTGCAGAGAGGTAGGGAGTACAAGTTGAAAATGAATCCCAAAGAAGTGTGTGTTCGGAGTATCTTCATGGAAGCTGTTAGGTTTTATCGTTAGCAAACGGGGGATTCAAATTGATCCAAATAAAGCCAATGCCGTTATAGATATGCCACCGCCTAAGAACATCACAGAACTTCGAGGATTGATTGGACGTCTGCAGTTCATTAGAAGATTTATATCTCAACTCTCTCAGAGGTGTCGTCCTTTCTACGAACTGTTAAAGGCGGGGTCAAATTCGAATGGAACGAAGAATGTCAGAAGGCCTATGAGGATCTGAAGGTTTATTTGTCTAATCCTTCGGTTTTGCAACCTCTTGTCCCTGGGAAACCTCTTATCCTATATATTTCTGTCATTGAGGACTCCCTAGGAGTTGTCCTGGCGCAGGTGGATGACGAAGGAAAGGAACGGGCAGCCTATTACCTTTCTAGGTTGTTCAATCCTGTAGAGGCCAAATACACAGCCATGGAGAAGACTTGTGCCTCACTGGTTTGGGTAGCTCAGAAGTTGAAGCACTATTTCCTAGCCCACCAGGTTAAGTTGATCTCTAGAATGGACCCGATCCGTTATCTTTTAGAAGAGCCTGTCTTTTCTAGTAGGTTAGCTCGTTGGCAGAGCTTTCTCTCCCAATTCGATATCACATTCGTCGTTCAGAAGGCGATCAAGGGATATGCCATCGCTCAGCATCTTGCCCATCTGCCCATTCCCTGCACTGATTCGATTCAAGATGAGTTCCCTGATGAGCATCTTGTTGTTCTCACCCATCATCCCTTCTGGTCTCTGCACTTTGACGGTGCGCTTAACTCTCAAGGCCGAGGGATAGATGTTGTTCTCCTCTCTCCGGAGGGAGTGACGATTCCTCTTGCATATCAGCTATCTTTCCCCGATACCAACAACATTGTTGAGTACGAAGCTCTCCTAGCCGGACTGAAGCACGCCTATCTCTTAGGCGCGCGTTACTTGAATATCATAGGAGATTCTCAGCTTGTTCTGCCCCAAGTCCTTTCTACCTATCGCACTCGTGACCCGAAGCTCAAGCCATATCAAGATTTGGTCACTCTCTTGGCGAGGCAATTCCGCAAACAGATTTACATTCATACTCCTCGATCTCAGAATATCCTTGCCGATCCTGTAGCGTCGCTTGCCTCGTCCTTATCTTTTCTTCTTAGTCGGGGTACTGAGACTATCGTCGTCCAGAGACTGGACACCCCTTCTCTTCAGGATCCTTGGTTCGACAACCTTAGGAAAGCTTTAGAGGTGAAGGCTGAGAAGAAGGAGTTGAAGGAGGTTTCTTTGGCAGAATTAGAAGAGATCTTGGAAGAAGAAGAATTGCCATGGTACCACGAAATTGAGCAGTATTGCAAAGATGGATCGTTCCCGGAAGGGGCAAATGCTGAGCAGCGTAAGGCCATTAGAAGGGTCGCCTCGAGGTACACCATCATTGCTGGAGAATTATACATGCGTGCTCTCAATGGAATGCTCATGAGATGCCTAGACGATGATGAGGCTTGGAAAGTAGCTGAAGCAGCTCATTCTAGCGACTGTGGAGGTCATGTGAATGGCCAGGCATTAGCGAAGAAGATCCTTAGGTAGTGCTACTACTGGCCCACTCTAGAGGAAGATTGCTCCCTCTATGTGCGTAGGTGTCTCAAGTGCCAACTCCATGCTGATAAAATCCATGCTCTTGCTTCATCTTTTCATCCTCTCTCTGCTCCTTGGCCATTCTCCATGTGGGTATTTGATATTGTAGGCCCACTAGGTGATCCCAATTCTCAGACCAAACAAAAATCCTTCATCCTCACCGCCACTGAGTACTTCACCAAGTGGGCTGAAGCTGAAGTGTATGCGGAGATCAAAGCTACCATAGTTTGTCGCTTCATCATGAAGAACATCATCTCGCGGTTCGAGTGCCAAGCAGCATTGTCACCGACAACGAACCTCAGTTCGTGTCACAGGAACTCCAAGATCTCTGTAAGAAGTTCAATATTGCATTGCATCATTCATGTCCATATTATCCCCAAGACAACGGTCAAGCCGAGGCCACTAATAAAACCTTTCTTAAGATCAGCAAGAAAACGTGTGAATCTTACAAATTTTCTGATTGGCCTGAACGGTTAGTAGAAGCTCTATGGGCTTATCGTACCTCCGTTTGTACTCTTACGGGGCAAACCCCTTATACTCTCACTTACGGGATGGAGGCGGTACTTCCATATGAGATTTTAATCCCTTCCCTAAGGGTGCAGCTTGATAAGGAACTTAATCTCGACTAGCGCCGAGAGGTGTTGCTGGTCCAGCTAGAATTTTTGGATGAGAAGAGGAGGAATGCGGCCGATCACGTTTCTGTTTATCAAAAACGAGTTTCGCGCTATTTTCAAAAGAAGGTAATTGAACGTAAGTTTCAAATGGGTGATATGGTTTTGAAGCGCAAATTCATTAGGTCTGGAGGTCCTAGGTCCAAATTGCAACCTAACTGGGAAGGTCTGTTCGTCGTAAAAGAGGCTTATTCAGGGAACGCATATCGTCTGGTCAACGCGGAGGGCGAAGAGTTGTCTCACGCGTGGAACGGGTTGTACCTTAAGCATTTTTTCCCTTAGAGTCAGGCTAATGATGGCCCGGTAGTGAGGTGTCCCCTTCCTTGATCACAAAGGATGATCCCTAGCATGGCACTCACACACTACACGACGTCCCTGGTCGGGTTTCCCTTTGCTACGCGACACTGTTTCTCCTCTGGCCATATTTGGGGGAAGTGAAAGTCCCTATTTTTCTCTCTCTTCGGCCGAGTGTAGAGGCAAGTGGTGAATAAGGGGGAGATGACCAATCTAGACACCCCGATGAAAGGAAGTCTCAAATAGGGGCAGTTCGTTATGACCTGATTCCACAGAAGAGAAAAGAAACAAACAACAAAGAAAAGAAGAAGGGGCACAAATCGAGGCAAAAGCCAAAAGCTTATCCAAAGTTCAAAGTATAAAGCCCAGTTGCTCTCAAAATATGAAACTAGGCATGACAAGAGTGGCAGTACAGTTTCCCCGCGGGACGTTATGAGCCTGGTCGTATGCGTGTCGAGAGTGGATAAAGGTTCGATGATGGACACAAAGCCCCGGCGCAACAGATCAAGTTTCTGAAGGGGTTGTCATGAGAAGAACTCAAGCCCTAAAAATCTCTATACCTATCCTAGGCTTGCCTCCCGAAATCTCTTTGTTTTCCAAGGACTAGACCGTACCCTGGGTATGGCCTTAGTAGAGGCACCGTCATGCAAATTGGTCCCTGGCCACGGATTGTCACCCTCAGCGCACGTCATACTTTGGAGACTCCTAATGAGATAGGTAGGGCTCTCGCTGTCAGGTCAGAGCTAGCCTAACAAAATCCAAAAAAATTAGATATTTCAAAATAAAAAAATCAGATATTTTAAAATTCAAAAAAATCAGATATTTCAAAATAAAAAAATCAGATATTTTAAAATCCAAACAAATTAAATATTTCAAAATAAAAAAATTAGATATTTCAAAAAAAAAATTAGATATCAGATTTTTAAATCTTCATTATCCTTGCATTTCATGACATGCATTGCGTTCATTCTCTTATTTATCTATGCCTATTTAATAAGGTTTAACCCCTTGACCAAATATCAAGGATTGGTCGTGTTTAACTTGCTCCAGGTAAGGGGTTAAGCCTAAGAACGGATCTAACTTATTTTCTCGTTTTTTAGTGTGCATAGAAACAGGTCGCAACGTTCAAATCCAAGGCTCACGGATTCCCTGTTCCCTCTTATTTGCGGTCCTCCCTAGACCGTTACATTCAATTGGCGGCCAATTGGCCACCGCATTCTCAATCGAGAGCTGAGGCTCACGGGTTCCCTGTTCCTTCCCCTTTACGGTCTTCCCTTAGATCGTCTCATCACGTTAGCGGCCTCTCAAGGACCGCATTCCCCACCTGAGAGCCCAGATTCACAGAGTTTTCTGTTCCTCCGTGCTTGCGGTCTAGCGCGAGACCGCTAAATGGAATTAGCGGTCATTATGGAGACCGCCTTTCAACTCGAGAATTCTGTGCAACTGAACATTCAAGCTAAAAGAAGGAATTTCATAACAACTATTTCAACCAATCTTTTATTCATTCATTCAATGTTCGAGATACATCATCATCTCAATAATTCTCTCTATACATCATAATAAAACTCAAAGCTAGCTCAACCTCACATCCGTGTGGGGTTGAATCTCGCGTAGCACCTTCACGTAAGCTCGGTAGTTCTCTTGGTCTTCTACCACCTCTGCCTGCAAGGTACGCACTCGGCTGATCTCTCACATGGTCAGAGCGCTCCGAACCACCTGCTCATCGTCCTCGGTCCCGATTTTCTTAGCTTGAAGGGGAGGGAAGTGTGATAGTAGTGGAACCATCGTGCGGGGTAGTCCGACCTGTAAGTAGCACCGATGAGGGTTGTAGATCGTCAAGGTAGTGTTCCCCACTAGTTGAAGGTCCAATCCCAGTCGTCGAGGCAGCCTAAGGGTGGTGCCCTGCAAAGCCTGCGGTCGCATCACGAACCTATCAAGTGGCAAGGTGTTGAGGAAGAGTCGCCAATCATCTCTTGTTCTCTTATCCACGATCTGGCACTCAACCTGTTGAGGGAACCCGGATGCACCTCCAATATAGAAGAGTGAGTGGCTCTCGAAGATACGACTCGTCGATGGCACGTCCTCCTTGGGAAGAAACTTCAATTTAACCCCTATCCAACACTCAAGGGCCATCATGGATCCAAAGAGAGGACCCCCAAGAGAAGCTGAGCTGAGGCCCTCATATAGGTAAGAGAGGATGGCCTGTGAGATGGATAAACCCCGCCACAACCCGCTGATGACACTAAGGTTTGGAATATCCAAAAGGTGGTCGGTGGTAGGAAAGAGCAAAACCCTACACAGGCAAATAGAAGTGGCTTTTGGCTATGGCCTCATTCCACCCCCACTTGTTCTTGCAGTGGGAAGTGATCCATTAGGCCATGGGGATCAAATGAATATGATGAGGGCTAATTATGGTTCTGACATCCTTTGGGTTGGGTATGAATTCTCCCAAGATAAGAAAAGGGTCTATAGGATCGACCGTGTGACACACTAGGTCCTCATCCCCTACCTTAGTCTTAGGGAGGGCTAGATATGTCTCAATCTCCTCTATAAGGACAGTAGCCTCAAAAGATGGGAAGACAAAGGTATGTGTTTGGGAGTGCCATAACTCCACCAAAGCCAAAATGCTATGCCAATCAAGGGAAATTTTCTGGAAGTTTTTGGCTAGGACAAGTAAAGGATGAAGGTGCCAAGCTTTTAATATGGAAATAACTTCTATGGGAAGTTCCTTTATCATGGGAGCCACCCACTTCAGACTGGAGTAACGTCGTGGGCCAGGAAGGAGCTGGAGGAACAAAGAAGAAAGGAAAAGGAGAAAGAGAGAAGAAGAAGAGATGCAATATAAGAATTTAAGGAATTTAATGGAATTTGAAGATTATTGCTTTAACTTACCTCTCTTGAAGAGCTAGTGCTCAGGTGTTTGGGGATGGAGGTAAGCCGTTCCAGCATCCCGTGCTCCTTTTTAGTCGGTCTTCGCCCGTTGTAGACGCCCTTGCCCGTTGTGCTAGCTCTAAAGGATCTTTTCATGGTGATTTGGGTGTTTTTGCTAAGGTTTTCATTGCTTAAGGGGAGGGTTTTCTGTGAGCTACGAGTTCAGGTTGCATTCCTACTTATAGGGCTTAGATTTCTAGTCCTTTTGCATTAGGATCAAGGCTGGGATGCCTCAATTTGAGTTAGAATAGGTGTCGACGCGGTTTGGGCGTTGTTATCAGTGCATTGGGACTCTCCAGGAGAGCCCCGCTCGGGTTCAACTGTGTTCTTAGGCTTGCGGTCTATCGAGCGATCGCTACGTCAGGTAGCGGCTGTCCATTGGCCGTCTCTTCCCTCTCTTCATTGTCTTCTCTCTCGTCCGCCTAACGGTCACGTTATGACCGTTTCTATCAGTTTGCAGTCTTATGAAGACCGTATATTATTTCCCTCAGTTGATGTTCGTCTACCCTTTAGTGGCCTATCGCATGATCGCCACTTGGGGTAACGGCTCTGACGTGACCGCCTCTCTCATCTGTCTTGTGTGTTTTTTCCTAAGCCCCCTCTCTCCGGTCTTCGTGCCTAAGTCCACGTTCCTCTCTCTGTCAGTCGTCAGGTTAGTTGGATCGGTGTCAGCATTCACGCATTTTGAGTCAAAATAATCATGTTTATTATTATGTCAAAATCATATACATGCATGTGTCTCCTCAAGTACATCAAGCAGGTCCCTCTCTTGGACCCCCGCTATCGCCGGTACCCTCGCGCTTCTTCTCTGGCGGGCCTATGGCTGTGCTGCCCTCCTCCCGGCGTCGCCGTCGCTCCTCATCCTCATTCCTCCGATGGCCGGAGGAGCCCGTAAGGTACTCTCGGTAAGCACTGCTGTGTGCGCCGCTCGCCATCGTGCTCTGCTGTAATCCTCTACTCAACAGCTGGAGAGCTTCCTTCAGTGCCCTCACCTCGCCCCGCAACTCGGACGCCTCTGTGTGAGACTGCTCCGCCTCCGTGCGGTATCGCGTTGTCTCTGCCGCCTCTGCCCGGAGTCGCTCTGCCTGGAGTCCCTCTGCCTCCGCCTGGAAGCGCTTCGCCTCCTCCCGCTGTCGAGTAGCCTCGCTCAGCGCCGCCTCTAACTCCTTCGCCTGCATATGCATTCATTTCGTTAGTCATTTGCATTCATAGTCATAAGGTCAAAGGGAAGTGTATTTGCTTACTTACCCTTTCCGCGAGTGTAGCCTCGGCCTCCTCGGCCCGTGCGAAGTCTGCATTTCGCTCAGCACGATCGGCCAGTGGCTGGTAGGAGGAAGACAAAGCATCCGGTCCCAGTCACTGGGCTCTCTCGGCCCGCTGCATGTAGAGGCAGGTTGGTCAGTCACATAAGCATGATAGGTGCATATTAAGTCTAAAGTTGAGTAGAACTCACCAGGAGCTCCAGCGAGCGCTGAAGCTCGTCCCGCTGTTGGATAGTGGAGTGAAGGAGTCCCTGAGGGTCTAGCTGCATGAGAATGTCAGGTTGTCAGTGCATCAGGTATCGTTAGAAAGCATAAGCTTGAGAATTCATATTGGTCGTCAAGTGCCACGGAAGACCTGGTCTCTGTAGCGTCGGGCGTAGGCCTTCAGGTATGCCTCGTCGTTGGTGGCTTGGGCTCACACCGCCCGACCTCGCCTAGTCCAGTCTCTGATCTGGTACACCGCTTGGGTGATCCAGTCAATCTCCCTGGTCAGTCTCTTGTGAGTGTCGACCCACGCGTTCCTCTGTCGCCTCTAGCGTCGGGAAGTCCACCTCCGGCTAGTGAACTCCCCTAGTCCTCATGATCAGTCGATGGTGCAGTGGCTCGATCAGGTTCATGCAATGGAGCCAGATGTAACGTCTCGCATAAGCCTGGGCTGCCTCCACCCACGGCTGTCCTTCATCTCGGTACGGTGTCCAGCGCACCTGAAAAGGGGAGGGCAGTAGAGTCAAGCATCGATGTCAAAGCATCTAGTTGCATTAAAAATCCAAGTTTGAGTCTTACCGATACGTATGGTAGCGTGTCTATCTCGTCCTGATTAGCCCGCACCAGGCGTCGTAAAGAGCCCGTGTCCCGGACCGCCATCCATCGCCTCGCGATGGGCACTCAGTCGGGGTGTACCTCTTTCCCTCTCCCTAGGCCAGGTAGGTACATGTAAGTCCATACCTGCATTTCAGATGTCAGCATATAGCAGTCGCAAAATCATAGTAGTTGCACAAGCATCAAAGGTAGAGGGTTACCTGTAGCAGTGGAGAGAATCCATCCAACATCGTCTGTCGAGCGGTGGTGCTGAGCGAGTCGAAGAGGAAGGCAAGCACAGCCGCGCCCCAAGCATTGACTCCAACTGTGTCCAAATCTGTCAGGAGGGGGAGGAGTTTGCAGCTCACTCCATCGGCCCTCGTCGCGAATAGCAGTTTCCCGAATAGAAGTATCAGGAACCGCCGGAGGACGACGTGTGCCTCGGGACCCGGTCCCGTCGGCACTCTCTCTCTAGCTCGGTCCGTCAATCGTCCCAAATTCTCCTCGGGTAGCTCCCCCACGGCGATCGTCGCCCCTCGAAGTCCTAGGCTCTCCTGCAAGCTCGCCCGTGACAGCACAGAGGAGTGTCGCCCCGGCCTCAACAGCTCAAGCCCTAGTAGTTGCTGTGCCATCTCCCTGTAGTCTGCATGTGTCATTTCGCTGACCGGCGCTCCGTGGATGCGCAGCCCTGTGATTCGCGCCACGTCCTCCAGCGTGGGGATCATATGCCCACACGAGAACAAAAATGCCTCGCTCACTGGATCCAACCGGTCGTGGAGTGCGTAGAGCAGCGCCGTGTCCAGTTTCATCACCTCCATCCCCAGGAATTCAGCAAATCCCATGGCAGCCAGTCGCTCCCTCTGGAACTCAGGCAGTGCGAGGTACATCGCCCGAACCTGGAGCCAGGAGATTCTCGTCTATCTCTTTCCCTGCATGCATTGAACATTTAGTGTCAGTCATTCAGATAAGTCAATGAGTCGTGCATTTCATATATATATGTCAAAAAAAAAACCCACAGAAGGTGGCGGCCCTTTGGGGGCCACTTTATCCTGTTAGCGGCCCATGAAGGACCGTATCTTCCCCTAGCGGTCGCTAGAAGGACCGCTATCTTCTAGCCGCAACGAGCGGTGTTTCCCCCTCTTTCCCGCTCGCAGAAATGGCCCCAAAGGCCTACAAGTCTCATCCATGGGTCCCCATGACCCATGCACATCCTATTCCATGCCCATTTCATGATTTGAAGAATAAAAATCGAGTTTGGGTTTTTGCGGCCTACCTCGGACGGTGGAGCTTCGGCCGCCGCCTCGGGCGCTTCCTCGGCCGCCTGATCACTGTCACTGCCCCTGGTCTCCTCCTCAGGTGCCGCGGAGGCCATGGAAGGGCCTCCTTCCTCCACGTGGGTCGGTGGCGATCTTTCTTCCTCCAGGCGGTCCGCCGGCCCCGCACGAACCTCCTCGTCCGCCATGTGATGCAAGAAGCGTCTCACGGCCCTCTTTTTTGCCATCTGTTCACACGTGGGCAAGCACGGCGAGCTCGGTGGTGGGCTTGGCAAGCTCGTCATCGAAGGTGGCCGGACAGGAGTGCGAGAGTGAGTGAGAGAGTAGAGAGATGAACGGTCGGCTCCTTTATTTTTTGAAATCGCCCAGGTCCTAGCGGTCATGAGATGGACCGTTATGAGTCCTTGGCGGTCCTCACAAGACCGTCACCGTCAAGACCTCACCTATTTTAAAGATTTAAACCACCTTATGGGTGGCGGTCAGGCGGTGGGCCGCTATATCATCTTTACGGTCTTTACCCTGGCCGCTATATTGTTGAATCTTGTTGTGCTTGAAATGCTATGTTTACTCCATTTTTATGTGTGGCTTTTTGCCTTATTTTGCACATCATGCTTATTTCTTTGGCTTATTTATTGATGGCTGATCGGTTAATTGCAAACTTCATGCACCGTCGCATTGCGTCACTTCTCTTCAAGCAGGTAAGTATCCCGATCCTTGGTCCTTTAATGCATTACTATATGGTATCTATGTTATATTATCTCGAGAATCGGCTGGTCATTCATGTGTTCTGGGATCTGATGTTCTCTTTACTAAAAACGATGATGATCTAGGTGTACATGTCTAATCGTTGGATAGGCCGTTAGGTTGGGGAAATTAGGGGACGGTGGTTCTATCTTGCACGTCGTGGTTGCAGATGGTATCCTGACCGGCGAGATTCTGAAGTCGCAAGCTGCGCCTCAAGAGTGGACAAGAACTGAGTACCGGCCTCGACCGTGCTCCCAGTCGCATGCCACTCAGCCCTGGCACGCTCCACGGTCGACAATTGCTCCTTCAAGGCCTTCCTCAAGGCCTCAACCCTGCTCTCTGCCTCCTCCAGCTGAATAGCTCGTCCTTGAAAAAAGGACTCAGCTGCCTCGATGTGACCCCTCTGCTCGGCCACGACTGTCGCGAGCCGAGCCTGTCGCTCTCGCTCCTCTTGGATCGCTGCCAGCCTCTGGGCCCTCTGCTCCTGCGTCTGTCGAAGCCATAGGTACTCCGCCCATATCCCGCCCAGCCCGGACATCCAAAGCTCACGTAGGAAGCCGAGGATGTGGTAGCCCCGGGTGCACTCCGTCAGGCGCTGCCTCAGATCCTCCGGAGACGGGAGGGGGTCGCTCTGCAGGTAGCCCCGTGCTCGCTGAAGCAGGGAGGCATCGGCACTCGCGTCCACTAACGGCTCCGGCGGAAGTGGGCCACTCGACCTCCAAGCTCAGGGAGGAGTCGCCTATCCCCGCAAGCACGCCAGTGGAGGCTGCTCAGAAATAACAAAAGGGAAATTGAGAAATACACATGAAACTTTCCATGAAAAATAAGGTGGAAAACTTGAGAAAAAGGAGTTCTCATTCCTTACCCAGAGCAGGCTCCTCCATACCTACGGCGTCACTCGCCGGGTCGGAGAAGGCGGAGACTCCTCAATGACTCGGGAGCTTTTTCCTACCGTCCTGTCCCCTCCAGAAGCCGCAGGGAGGTTGGGGACCTCCTCTCGACCATCGGCAATAGGAGCTGGCACACGCTCCTCCCCTGACTCCAGCACTACACACAAGATAGAAATGTCAGTATTCTGTCGGAAAACATAAACCAATGCTGAAGAGGGGAAGGAAAGACCCCCTACGCACCTCCAGAAGTAGCCTCTATCTCAGCCCCCTCGGCGAAAGAGGCCCCCGAAGAGGAAGAGCTCGAACTCTCCTCCGCCTCCATGACGAAACCGTCACTGAGGACTTGAGGAGCTTGACGACGTCTTCGATGAGCCTCCGGAGGTGGTGGAACTAGAAGCCCCTGCGGATCAACAAAACAACAAGGGTCAGCACACTGCCTGGCCTCATATAAAGACAACCATCCAGTTAAGGGTGTCAGACAAGAAGCTCACCAGTCGGGGTGCTCCCCTCTATGTCGACGATCTCTTCGTCTCCACCAGTCAAAGTTGCCGCTGCAGGCTCTCCTTCCGCGGCTTCAGTAGTGTCACGGGGAAGTTCACCCTCCTCCAAGGGGGAGGAAGTACCTGTGACCAACACCAAAAGAAGCTTAGCACTACCAGATGGTACAAAAAGCCCACCACAAGTGGCCAAGTTCCCAGTCACTCACCTGAGGGTCCCATGATGGAAGACCCCACTAGCCCCACTGTGCAAGCGGAGACAACAGTTGGCAAAGGAGGGAGGGGCGGCCCGGATGCAACTCCAGCAACAAGAGCGGCCATGCCACCCGTCACTGTTGGCTCAGCCTCAAACGAGGGGAGCTTCACCGACAGTCCAGTGCTTACTAGCTTCTGGGCCATCTCCAGGGTAGTAGCCCGGTCCTCAAATGGTAAACGAAATCACAAACCAGTCAGCAACCTCAGTCCACCACACGCCAGACAAACGGGGAGACAACTCTCCTCAGGATGGCTCGGCACTTACCGGTCCCGGGTGGCCGCAGGTTCCTGCTCCTCGACAGGGGTGGGCACCTCATCTCTTGCCTCTGGAAGGGCATGGCCCCCGGCATCCTCGCCGTCTCTGCATAAAGTACATGGCTATGTCAAGTTCCACAAGCAAGCACGGGCATAAACAGAACATTTCCAGTCCAGGACCTCACCTCGCCGAACGTCTTCGGAAGCCTTCCATGACTCAAAGTCGGGGAACATTCTGACATGGGGGCCGGTCTCGTCTATCTCGCGGAGGACCTTATCAATATCGATCTCGCATTCGACGTTGTCATCTAGCAAGGGATCGACCTCCGGGGGTGGCGAGAAAGCCACCTCTGCCCCAGTCTCTAGCGGAGCTATAAAACCCAGTCAAGCAATGCAAGGTTAGTCAACCATAATGTCTAAACCGACAAAAAACAAAGGTTGGGCGTGGTGCTTACTCAAAGCCGATTCCGCCTCTATATGCTCATCTGCCCTGAGTCCTTGAGAGGACTCGCCAGTCTCCATTGCTCCGGTATCCACCTGGGGTCGCTTTCGCCTAGGTTGAAGGCCCCAGTCCCTGCTCCCAGAAGATGCCTCCGCGGAGGGATGATCTTCCCCTACTGGGGAACCTGCCGAAGAAACACATCAATAGACAACATTTCAGTCATACGCAAAAAAAAGTAAGACTGAGACAATATACCAAAGAAAGTGTCTCACCTGAAGCTACGAAGGGAGTCAACGACAGAGGAACCAGCTGCTCCGGCTTCAACCCAAGCACTCGGACAGCCTTTGCAATTGCCTCCCTGACGTCTCTCAGCATGTAGGCGCGCTCAATGTGAGAGACGAACTCTACTGGTCTAGCTGACTCAATTGCGTGAGCGATGTGGCGTCTCCAATCGCTGACAGCAGTATCAGCGAAGCTCCCTTCTAGGAGCACCCTGTCCAAGGAACCCTTTTTCCCAAAGCCGCAGTCGGCTTGGAATTGAGTCCACCAAGTCATTGGCGTCCTCGACCGCGACGCCCTAACACCAGCACCCGTTGGCGCGGCCTGCACCGACCTCAGGGGCTTGAGGGCCCCACTGTAACCTCGCATTGACAAAGAAGCCCGGCCGCCTCGGGGCCACTGCTGTGCAAGTCGCTCCACATCCCGACGGATCTGGGAGAAGCGAGTCCTCAAGTACTCGTCATCCAACGAGATAGGAGGTTGATCCTCCCGCAGAAGCCGGCCCTCCTCCGCCTTCCAGATCGCCGAAGCCTTTTGGCGATATAGGTGGCTGTGCTCAAACCAGCACCTGGCGTAGTGGACGTCGAACCTTCCGCGCCGGTCTAACCTCGGCGTCGGTAACCGCCCCGGCTCTCTGCGACAATAGAAATCCCACCAAGCAGCTGCTAATAGTTGGCTATCCCGACCCTTATACAATCGGCTCGCCAAAGGAAACTTTTGGTTTGGCGGGATTCCCTGGTCATACCCGAAGTTCCGGGCAAGCCGGTGAGGGTAGTAGGGCTCCAGAAAGCTTGTAGCAGACTGGTGCAGTGCCAGCACCGCCGGCCGGGTGCTGATCACTCACTCTGTATGCAACGCGGCATCCAGCTCTCGCTGGTATGGAAGGGTGCAGGTCGCCCCGCCGCTTGAAGGCACCAGAATCAGACGAGAATCTCTTGAAGCACTGTCAAAAGGGAGCCTGTCCTCGCCCCTATCGGGAAAATAAGACAGGGTCCTCCTGGCCCCCTCCAGCTGTGCAACGGCGTCTCCGTCCGGTTGGCCAGTGAAGCTAAACAACAAAGGGGCCACCAGGTTCGCCACCGTCGCCCGTGTCACCAACCCAGGAAACAGCAAATCAGCCCACACGCTGAGGTAGTGGGTCGACAGAAGCAGACTCCGCTCGCCCGGCGCAGGATGTGCCGACAATACTCCCAGCACCTTGTAAATGTTGGCCAACGTTGTAGGAGCCAATGCCAGCCTCCCCCCCTCTGCTAGTAAACACGCGGCCCACAGTAGCTCGACTCTCAAAAGATTGTCCTCCCCTTGGGGGACCACAAACGTCGCCAGTCAATATGCCAGATACGCAGTTAGGTGAGTCACATCTGGCAATCCATGGGGGTTCCACCCCTCTCGCGGTGCATATATATATCTGGAGTAGGTTCTGAACCATAGCTCCACCTCCGTATACTCCTCCCACGGGGTCTGATCCCGCGCAAACTCGTGGTAGAAACAAAAAGGCCCGTTGTAGAAATGACGGACCCATACCTTCAAAGGCACCCTGGGAGTCTGTGCGGCTCTCTCTCTCCCTGCCAAAGTCATGTCTCTTCAGGTTTTCAGTAGGTACCGGTAGCTGTGAGGAACACGGTACCGACCCTGCCCGTCAGTATGACTGCGATGGAGGTCGTCCAGCACCACCTCCTCGTGCCCCTCGCTGCTAATCGGCAAGCCAAAAATCCTGAACAGAGACCACAAGTCTAGCGAAGTCTCCCCCTCCGTTGTTGCCAGTGTTCCATCGACGGTTGAAGCACTTCACTAGTGCCTGAAGCAGCCCCGTGTAGTAGGGGTACCCATACAGCGTTCACGGTCATTGCATATCTAACCCCGGCCCTATCCAGAAGCACTCGGTAGTGGTGCAAAATCCCCATCAGCCACTCAGTCGCCCCCTGATTATATCTGTGTAAAGGGATCACCGCCCAACTGCCGTACTAGCTCACAACCGTCTGACGAAGAATCTCGTCCAAAAGACTGTGGTCATCATATCCCTCGCCAGCATACTGCAGCCCGGACGGCTCCAACACCAGCCCATGGTCCCCTCAGTCTCAACTCGGTGGTGGCCGTGCAAGTCCCAAGAAGCGGGACCCAGTGCTCCAATACAGACCCCAAATTGGTCCGCCTTGCTGAAGAAGCCCAGACACTCGGCACTAGGAAACTGGCGTTGCCTCTAGAAATCAGCAGAGAAGTGCGGGAAGTTATAGAGAGCGACTCCATGCAGGCTGTCCCTGCCCAGCAGAATAGCCCGCACCAGCCGGCGGCGTTCTCCAGCCACACAAGGGCCCCCATCCTCCATACCGGGTGGAACAAAACTCTTGACAAACTCAAACAAATGCCGATCCAGCGGAAACTCCATCAGGCAGCCTCCCGCACGATCGTAGGTATAAATCCCGCCTGCCTCCGAGATCCAGGCCAGCTCCACGGTCCCTGCTCCATTCGCCCACTCTCCAACGGGGCCCTCTGCTACCAGCGAATGCCCTAGGTCAAGCTGGTCCACGCTGGCCACGGTGACAATGGGCGGGCCCAAAGGGGGCAAGGGCCGCCCAGTCCTCCTCACCCAACAGTCCTCGTGGGCCCCGCGCCTCGGAACTCGGTTATCCCTGCCAAATCCGGCCATAGTTGCAAAAGAATAGCACAAACATGATAAGCACACGGGGGTCAATACACACAGTAATGCTAGCAAAAGCGCATATGAAGTGCCAAAATGCAACTACAACAATCCAGAATAAGGAGCTCACGGGGCATACGCCCTCGTCTCCGCCTCTGACGCATGCCCTGTGGGGGGCATTTGTTGTACCCAGACAATTTCCCAGCAAAATATTAAGAAATAAGGGTTTGGGCATTTCCCCGAACACCTTCAAGATGTGAGCTACCCACCCCTTTCCACGGCTCACCGGGCCTAACCAAGGGTCCCAACTAGCTAGCCGTGACCCACGGCAACATCAACAATCGATTGGGGCTACCCCCGATCACCCAGCTTGCAGGTTTACCCGCCTTCAACACAGCTACCCGGGGCAACCCGGGGGCGCCCAAACTACAGGCCACGACACGTGGCACCCTGCAATGAGGCCGGGATCTACTCCCAAGATACCTCCCTTCAGCCCCCTAAAGTCCAGGGAAGGTTCATCTTGGGCAACTACAGGCTTTAGGAACCCCCAGCCCAAGGCCAAATCTAAGGCCCGCCGGTCACCTACCCAAGCCGATCGACAACCCGAGGTGTGTCGTGAATTTTCCCGAACACCTTGCGAGCGGCAGCGACAACACGACGACGACAAGCCCCCACGGGCCAATCCCAGCATTCTGGAGCACCCCGTCCTTCAAAGGACAACTCCAAGCGACATCGGAAGACCGTCGGGGTCACGCCCCCGGGGGCCATGGCTCTCCCCCCCCCCCCGGGCCCCACGGTCATTGTTCAGTCCCGGTTTCTTCCTGTCTCGTGCAAGGTTGATCGACGTACCCATGCGTGGAAGGATTCTCGACGACGTAGCCTCGAGATTGCACGAAGTCACACGAGTCAACCTTCCCAGTCCACGCGCGCAAGCAACCGGTTCACCAGTTCAAGCCTCGTATCCTTTTTCTTCTCCGGTCCCACTGAGTCAAAGTGGGGTCAAAAGAAGTAAAAATTCAATTTAGGGGGGGGGGGCGCCATCTCTGTCTCCCCATTTGCTCCTCGTAAACCCCCCCATGGGGGGATTTAGGCGGACCAGACTGGGCCCCCAGTCTGGTCCGCCTAAACCCCTGGGGAGGGGGGTTTAGGCAGACCAAACCTTGCCCCCAGGTTTTGGTCTGCCTCCTATAACAAAAAAAAGGAAAAAAAAATTTATCAAAAAACCCAGCCCTAGAAGCCGGTCCGCCTTAACCCTTAGGGGTTTAGGCGGACCAGACCTGCCCCCAGGTCTTGTCCCGCCTAAACGCCCTGGGGGGGAGGCTTTAGGCGGACCAAACTCGACCCCTGGGTTGGTCTGCCTAAACCCCCCTCTGGAAACAAAAAAAAATGTTATTTTCAAGGGTTTACGCAGACCAAGTTCTACCCTCAGCTTGGTCCGCCTAAACCCCCCTGACTAGACTTGTAAACAGATCGAATACGGAGCGGATAGTGTGATATCCGAATTCGTATCCGATTAATAATCGAATTATTCGTCGGATACTATATTCGGATAACGATCAGATAAATACGGATTCGAATTCGGTTCGAATTTTAAACGGATAATTACTAGGCCTACTTAGGGGTGAGTTGTGTTAGCCGTATGAGAGCATCGTATATTATTTTCTCAAAAAAAAAGAAAGAGTGAAAGTTATTTTTATTTTGGGAGATGTTATCAAAATATTAGACTTCATCTTAAAAAATAGGAGATAACTTACCAAGTGGGTGTAAGTGAATTTTTTATTTTTAAATTATATTTTGAGACAAGAAAAGATAAAAAAGAGTAATCAAACAATATATTAAGATTTAAGTTAATTATATATAGAATATGTGTATCATTAGATTTTTATCTAAGGGTTCATATTCGGTCGGATAATATCCGACACGGATATCTCAATATCCGAATTCGTATCCGATTAATAATCGGATATCCGATATCCGATTAAATTATCCGTCGGATATTTTATTCAGATAATTATCCGATTAAACGAATACGAATTTGAATTCGGTTCGAATTTTAAACGGATAATTGCCAGGCCTACCCCTGACCCTTCGTATTCCTCTATAAAAGCCCCCTTTGAAGCTTAAGGGGCACACATAGATACACACACGGACATACAACAAGAACAAGAAGAAGAAGGATACTCACACACATCCGGACTTCTACAGGCACCCGGTAGGCAAGGACGGACGCAAGGAGCTAAGTGTGCGCGAGTGGTTGGCTTGTTGATCGGCTCACACACATCGAGGGTATGTCGCTTGCACTTCCCTCATGCGGCGTTTAGCCATTGCACACAAGCCTATCTCCGTCGCACGTAAGGCGTTATGACAACGGCAAACACACCCGCATTCTGCGTCCGCCCGCGTTTGACAACCCACGATGGCTACCCATACGTCATGATGCCGCACCTACTTTTGTCACGGAACCGCATGCCTACCGCTCGCCTCGAGCTGGCCGCCGACCGCTCTGACCGATGATTCGAGTTAGCCGGACCCCGGTCCGAAGTAACATTCTCGGGACCGGCCCAGACTCCCCAGCATGAAGATACTCGCCTCTCGGGACCCGTACCCGACTGCTCATTTCGAGCCTCGTCTGGCCCTCCTCCAGGCGACGACCAGTATCTCCCCCTGCCATCCAGTCTAGTCCTCCCTTAGCGAATCGGGCACGTCCCTAGCCTTGTGGAGAGTTTCTGTAAAAACACGCGGATGTCTGCCTTGTTATGCATTGACTCGGGGACCGACCCATGTGTCGGAATTGTCCCGCGGCTTGCACCAGTTGTATTTTGACCTCCTCGGCCCATTTGTAAAGCCCACGTGGCTCTCATACAATACGAAACCAGTTGAATACATGCACCTGTACCCGGGTCCCAGCTTCTTCCCGCACTACCCAGTGTGTGTCCAGCGTCTCTCACTCCAGTAAATCGAACCTCCCAGTCAAATGCGCCCTTATAGCTGCAGGATGCCTCCGGCCCTCTATCCACGGCTTCAGACATATACAGACTTCTCTTCAGCACGGAACAAACGTGTTTGGATTCAATCCAATGTAAATAAACACCGACTACTTGCGGTTGGTGGGGAAAGACGTGCAGTACACGATTCCCCACAATCGTCTGCGCACTCGCACCCGTGGAACCTTCTCTCTCCACGTGTCACCCGACTTCCCGAGCCTGCGTGCCGCATCCTGGCAACGCTTCCCTTGTCAACCTTTGGTTCCACGGGTGATTGTCGAGAAATCGATTGGCACGCTCGCACCCCGGTCCAGTTACCTTAACCCTAGAAACTTCTCGTGCCATTCGACTCCCTCTCGACCTTCCGTAAAAAGGCGAGTGCCCGGTACTATCGTGAGAGGCATACGGCTATGAAGGAGGATACTCGAGATACATCAAACTCCCGTGTTTTCCTTTATCGCTTTATTCCTTCCCTCATCCCGGTCATCGATCCCTGACCCACACCACGACAATGGCTTAGTCAACCAATGCAGTTCATGGATTGTAGCCTATATGGCTCGGTCAACTAAACCAATTCGTGGACTATGGCCAAGATGGCTTGGTCAACTGACCTATTACTAGACCGTGGTCAATTCGTCCTGGCCAATTGTCGCAATTGATAGATGGCTAACTCAACCTTGTCAACCAACCTACTTAGTGGACTACGACCTGCATGGCTTGGTCAAACTTCTATAAGTTACATATTGCTATTTGATCATTGTAACTACATGTACATAGTCATCTGAATATAATTCAAATTTTCAATTCTGTTATTCATGCTTTGATTTATATATGCAATGTATGGTCGGTCGTGCCATCATCCGAAGGCTTAAAATGATCCGAGTTTAAGAGTCCTAATTTGACTTGGACTCTAATTTTAGATCACTCGAGATGTCCATTCCAAACTTAAATCAACCTTGACTACCAAACCTAGTTCATATGAGACTAAAACCCTAGAGTCTTAGCTACACTATTTGTATAAACAAATAAATAACAAAAACTTACCATAGATTTTTTATTTATGTGGGAGATGTGACAAAATTTTACTGTTGGCTGTCAACCTAACGCAAACCCTCAGTTTGCGTTAGGTCGAGAACCAAACCCTAGAGTCTTAGCTACACTATTTGTATAAACAAATAAATAACAAAAACTTACCATAGATTTTTTATTTATGTGGGAGATGTGACAAAATTTTACTGTTGGCTGTCAACCTAACGCAAACCCTCAGTTTGCGTTAGGTCGAGAACCAACTGTAAAATTTTGTCACATCTCCTACATGAATTCTGATCTAAATACATTTTATTCTAATGCTAGGGTGTCCCTCGGAAGCGATGCATTACATCGGAGCCCAGATGGAATGATAAGTGAGCAAGGGCTAGCTTGGGCGTTCCCCGTAAGCAACGCACCACAATGGCGTCCGATTGCGGTGTTAAATAGGCAAGGGTTCCCGTGTGGGGTTGGAGGCTCACGGGTAAAGAAGCTAATCCAAAAACATAGGATACGTCTAGCTACTTGGAATATAGGAACTTTAAGTCCCGCTTTGTTTTGGATTTATCCCAAGATTATCCCCATTTTAGCCCAAACTTAAGTCATTTTGCTTTGGCGAGAGCAAATTTAGATAATTCGCTTAAAAGTGACTTAATCTGACTTAAGTCGGATTAACCTATCCCACCTCCACAGGTGGGATAATTTAATCCGGTGTCATGCCAAAGCAAAAAAGAATAAAAGTGGATAAAGTAAATTCACTTAAATTTAATCGGGTTACCTTTAATCCCAAAACAAAGCGGGGCTAACGGGTAAGGGTTTAGAATTAGTTAAGTTAATGAAGGATAGGAGGGTTAGTATAGCTTGCCTACAAGAAATTAGGTGGAAAGGACATAAAGCTAAAGACATTGATGGATATAAAATTTGGTATACGGGTAATAATAACTTTAGAAATGGTGTTGCTATAATAATAGATAAAAACTTAAAAGATAGAGCTGTAGACGTTAATAGATTGGGGGATAGACTGATGTTAATTAAACTTATCTTAGGTGAGGACATTTTGAATATAATTAGTGCATATGCACCTCAAGTAGGATTAGAAGATAGCATTAAAATGTAAATTTGGGAGGCTATTGATAGTTTGATCCAAAGTATCCCTAGTGAAGAGAAAATCTTTGTTGAGGGGGATCTTAAAGGTCATGTGGGTAAAGATAATAGAGGTTATGAGAGGATTCATGAAGGGCTTAGTTTTGGCAATAGAAATGATATGGGATATACTATTCTTGATTTTGCTATGGCCTATGATCTAACAATTGTTAATACCTTCTTTAAGAAGAGAGACGAACACTTAATAACATATAAGAGTGGAACACATATAAGTAAAATTGACTATTTTCTTATTAGGAAGGTCGATAGAGTTTTATGTAAAGATTGTAAAGTTATTTCTGGAGAGAGTCTATCCCCTCAACATAGGTTGTTAGTGTTGGATGTCATTATCTTAAATTCAAAAGAAAGATCATTATAAATAATTATTCTAAGATTAAATGCTGGAATTTAAAAAGTAAAAGTTTATGAACATTTAAAAATCATCTATTAAAGGAAACTATTTAGAATTTAGAATAAGAAATTAATGTAATGTGGAATAATGTTACAAATTATATAGCGAGCGTAGCAAAACGACTCTTAGACGAATCTTAAGATAGAAAGAATTTAGAAAAATAGATTTGGTGCTATAGTGAGAAAATCCAAAGTACCATTAGAGTAAAAAATGAGTGTTTTAAAGTTTGGCAAACTAACAAGAATAATCAAACCCTAGAAGCTTATAAAATCGCTAAAAAGAGGGCTAAGAAAATAGTTAGCGAAGCTAAATCAAAGGCATTTGAAGATTTATATAATAAATTAGGAACTCGAAAGGGTGAAAAAGACATATTTAAACTTGCTAAATTAATAGAAAGGAAAACTGAGATTTAGATTATGTTCATTATATTAAAGGTGAAGATCAAATGGTTTTAACTAAGGATCTTGAGATTAAAGAGAGGTGGCATAGTTATTTTTAGAAGTTACTTAATAGAGATTGTGTTAAGGATTTCTCTTTAGAAGGTGTCCAAGAGTCAATATTTGATAAATATCAATATTTCAGGCGTATTAAGATGTCAGAAGTGGAGGATACTTTAAGGAAAATGAAAGTGGGTAAGGTCTTAGGACTTGATGGCATACCTATTGAAGTATGGGGAGGCCTAAGAGACATTGGCATTCAGTGGCTAACTAAACTTTTCAATGAAATTTTAAAGGAACGTAGAATACCAGAAGTTTGGAGAAAAGGTGTCGCAGTTCTTTTCTATAAAAATAAGAGATATTCAAAACTGCAATAATTATCGTGGAATTAAGCTTATGAGTCATAATATGAAACTTTGGAAGAGTAGTTGAAAAATGCCTCCGATGTATGACTAATGTATCGGAAAATCAGTTTGGTTTTATGTCGAAGAGATCTACTACAGAAGCTATTTTCTTACTACGATAGTTAATGGAGAAGTGTAGAGAGATGAGAAAAGATTTGTATATGGTTTTTCTTGATTTGGAGAAGACGTATGATCGAGTACCGAAAGAATTGATTTGGTGGACATTAAGAAAGAAAGGAGTGTCTCAAGGATATGTTAATTTGGTTAAGGATATGTACGACAGTGCTATTACTAGTGTTCAAATTATTACCGGAGAGATTGGTGAATTTCCTGTTTCTATAGGTTTGCATCGATGTTCTGTATTAAGTCCGTATCTCTTTGCCTTAGTTATGGATGAAGTAACAAAACAATTGCATGAGGATATCCCTTGGTGTATGTTATTTACAGATGATATTGTCTTAATTGATGAGAGTATTGATGCTTTAAATGATAAGTTAGAGCGTTGGAGACTTGTTTTGGAGTCTAAAGGTTTTAAAATTAGTAGGAGAAAGTCAGAGTTTATGCATTGTAATTTTAGTAATGTGAGAGTGGTACAGGAAGACATGGTTCTAATTGATGGACATAACATTTCGAAGAGTAGTAGTTTTCGGTACTTAGGGTCTATCATACAAGAGAATGGGGGGATTTATGACGACGTTGCACATAGGATTAAGGTAGACTGGTTAAGATGGAGAAGCGCATCAGGAGTTCTCTGTGATCGTCGTATGCCTGTGAAACTCAAAGGGAGGTTTTATAGAACGGTTGTGAGACCTATTTTGTTATATGGTACTGAGTGTTGGGCAGTGCGAAAGGAATATATTTACAAAATGTGTGTAGCAGAGAGGAGGATGTTGAGATAGATGTGTGACAAGATTAGGAATGAGCGCATCTGTAAGGATTTGGAGATAGCCCCAATTGATAGTAAAATTAGAGAAAATAGACTCAGGTGGTTTGGACATGTGTTTCGTCGCCCTAACTTAGCGCCAGTTAAAAGATGTGACCGAATCTTAGTGGATGCTCGTAAAAGAGTTCAGGGATGACTTAAAATCAGATGGTGTAATATTATTAGGAAGGACATTAGTTGCTTGGGTTTAAATATGAATATAGCACTTGATAGAAATCTTTGGCGGAACATGATTCATGTAGCCGACCCCAAATAATTGAGATAAGGTTCTGATGATGATGATGATGTTTGAAAAAAATGTTCCTACACTATTCTCATGCATGGTTTTCTATGAAATTTTCACATGCGTAATGTGCTCAGTGGCTGCAAGTCTCCAATATTCTAAGACTGGCAAAATGTAACAGAAAGAGGAGAGTTTGAGTCACTAGTATGTTTGGCATGGATGTTTATATAGATGTTGGCAGCAAAAAGTCAGTCTGATGAATTGGCTTCATAACATCTCTTGTGGGCATGAGCTACACCAAATAATTTAAGAAGAAAAACTGCGGGAATCAGTGCGTTTAACTGTGAGAAAAACATACAAATCCTAAAACTTGATCAATAAGCATTTCCATTTTCAATAGAAGACTCAATTGGGAGCTAAATTGTGAACATCTTTCTGATTTGATGAAGTTGATTAAATTTAGTTGAGGCTGTTTGATGCCCCACCATTGCTGGGAGATGGGCTTTCAACTTCTATATACTATGTATTCTATTAGTCTGAACTTCATTTGGGAGCAAGAGACATCTATGATTCAAACTCCTTGGTTGTAGATAGTCTTTTATGTATCTTTGAGGGATAATCTTTGATGTTTTTTCACCACCATGGGGCATGATTTCATGAATCATCACATTGAAGAAGATTTGGATCTATCACCAAGGAAAAGAACCCTATTTGCCAGATTACTGCATAAATCTGCCACTGTTTCAAAGAGGCACATTTGAAGGTGACAGAGGAAGCCAAGGAATCTAATAGTGCTTTGACTCTGCAAACTCAATAAGTGATACCCTGTTATTACTGATGCTCAAAATGGGACTCTGCTTGAGCCTATATCTCATGGCTAAGTTGGCCCCAACATTTTGCTTAGGAACTTAAGTGTGTGCATGCTAGCATGGGGTTGAAACAATGAAGTGGGAGTCAAGGTGTCCTGCTTTCCTCAAGGTTTATCCTGTGCTAGCCAGTGTTATCTTTGATATCCAAGAATGCGAGTCCACCACTTATAGTCTACTTAGAAGGCAACAAGCATCTAATTTATTTGTTCTGAAACTTCTTTTTGTTGTGTAAGTTAGACTTCTCTCTTGTATGTCTTTCAAGGTCTTCCTCTTATACCAGATTTAGTGTGAAGTAAGGAACAAAACAAAATTGTTACATTTTCTTTGGGCACTCTGGAGTGCAGAAAATCACCAAATAGGGCTCAAAACAAACACTCGAAAGCTTGCTGGTTTCCACTGTGCTGCTTGTGTAATTGATAGAAAGGACAAATTATGCTCCTGTTCTTTAGCAATCCCTTGGCCTATAGTTTGAGTCGTCCTGCAAGAAGAAATGTGATATGGTAGTAGAGAACTTCTGTTTAATTCATATTTTAGTTTAACTTTACCAGTTAAAGGTAGGGATAATTGAGAAGTAACCCTATCAATACAGAAATGCTACTGTTATGTACATATTAATTAAAATAACCTATCTATATAAATTCAAGTGCAGAAATATCTCTGTAGTCCTGTCATCTAAAAAAAGTTGTGACGGTGCACAATGGAGGGATTTTTTTTTTCACTTATGTTTACATAATAGGGTTGTTTTTGCACTTTTATTCAGATATGAGGATATTTTTGCACTAACAAGCCCAGACATTTGGAACATTTTTTTAACTCTAGTTAGATTTTAACTTCTATTTATAATTATTTGATGGTAGGTAATGGCACTCCATGTTAGGGGTATTTTTGCACATATGTTTACATGGTGATGTTATATTAATCAATATGCATCCAAGATTGGCATTTTTGTAATTATGTATGTAAGAGGGTTATTTTTGTAATCATCCCTTAAAGCAAGTCATCTGACTTGGTAACCTGTCTTCAACAAGAGCCTTTTCTGCTTATTCCATGCCATGGTCATTCTATATTTTGACAATTCGAACAGACATTACAAATCCTCTTCCACCTAGTTGGTTAAGTTTTTGCTGTGGAAGATAAAATTTCAATTATTTAGGTATTCTGGCTTTGGGCAAACTTAATGATTTGTAACTGATGTAATTAAAAGAATGTTGGAGAGAATTTGGTAGAGAATAAAACTGAGTAGCATGATAGTGTGCTTTCTAAATAGAACTGTCTGGGTTAAGATCTGGTTTAGTATTAGCAGATTTAAATTGTGTTGATGATGAACCTGCTTCTTTTTACAATGAGGAACTTTTACTTTGTGTTTCTTTATTTTTTTCTAAAAAGCATTCTAGTACTTGCATTAAGTTTTGTATGCTTTGGCAAGCAGTCAATCCTGTACTTCTTTCTGATCAGAAACATGGTATCCTTTGTTTATGGTTTAACCTCTAATATGACTGTTCTCTTCTTTCCAGATTCTTTCCAACATGGTGTTGATGATTGGCAAAACATTGCCATGTAATTCAAGGGATTCCCATGGAGTCTGGGCTGTCAGCATCTGCAGATGCAGTTTAGTGCAAAATCCTAGGACTGCATGTAGTATAGTAGCTGTTGCTGTTCATTTAAGATCACCTCCTGGTGATCTAATTATTGCACAGGAAATGGCTGCAGAGCTGCTAAATGTTATAGGATCAGAAGACAAAGATCCTGTGGAGAAGTCAGAAACCTACCCCATTATAAATCATTTAACAGGAAGCACAATTGCTTTTAGTTTACTACAAGTAGCTGAATCTGTCATTTCTGACTTAGACTGGACCATATCAAAACTGAGGGTGTCATCCATCAGCAACCATGAAATCTGTGAGTCCAGTAAGAGGTATCTTTTAGGAGGGAAGACACCTGGGCTCCTATTAGAAGCACTATATTCTAGGTCAGAAGCACTGGTATATATGTTGTCTTATTTTACAGTGATGAATCTCAAGGGTAAAATTCATGTTTCAGAATGTACGCTCTTTTTCTTTCTCTTTTAAAATTCAATCACTTTATACTCTATATTCTTTAATATGCAGGTTCTCAAGCAGAGCAATTACTGAAACTGGCAGCAAAGTTTTACAAGCTTTTGGCTCGTACAACAAAGCTTCAGATTACCCCTAAAGGTTGCAAACAACTTTTACCAGGGCACACATTCCAGAAGCTGGCGGAAGTAACCTGCAAGAAGCTCACTGTTCCTCTCTACAATTTTGTGGCTTTGATGCAACGGGTATGGTCAGTTTGAACCAAATGTTATTCTCACTATCACCCGCACTTTTTCTCCTTCGTGAATTGCATCAATTCTTTTGACAATAATGTTCCGTCATTTTGCAATAAAGAATCAACAGGGGACTGCACAGAGTAAGGGACTTATCAGCAGGATTAAGAGAGAGAGTAAATGGATTCCAGACCTGATATTCCAGATAGAAGATTATGAAAAATATCTAATTCAGCTCAGCAGATTGACCAAAGTTAATTTGCTGAGACATGCCAAGCGCAGTACTGCTAGAGATTTTAAGATATTGGACACAAAAAAGATTAGTAGACAAGAAGATGCCTCAGAGGAACGTAGCCTGCCTGGGTCTACGCCATCCCAAAGTGAAGGTAGTGAGGGATCTGAAGAGGATCACGAAAAAGAAGGGCATCGTAAAATTTTGACTCCACAAGTTAGTGGTAGTGATTCAGCAGAGGTTTCTGATTCAGAGACTGAAGATCAAGAAATGATTGTCAGAACTAAGAGAGCCAAAATGAGTAAGGTAGTGCAAGATTCAGACGAGGAAGAAGCATAGTGTCTAGTCTTCACCGGAAATAAATCTACACTGGTTAACATCTGTGTCAAAATTTTGTGAATTATAGTGCTTAAATTGTGAAAAATGGGTATGAGTTAAGTGGAGAAAGTTGTAGCTTTGCCACCCTAACCCATCTTTATCTTTTCAAACTTTGCTGCAGAGAACCTATCATGTGCTCAAAAGGCCCACATGATCGGTTCTCTATGTCGTGTTTGAGAATGTTAAAAAGTTTTACTAAATTCTTCACTGAAATCTCTGTTCGAGTGTAAAGATAGGGGTCCTAACTTACCAGAAGTTTTGGTGGTTGAACGGTTCAAACTTGAGGGCCCATAAAGCCACAAATTTAAGGCCTACTTGATTATACTCAAATCCTGTCATTAATAGAATTGATATCCGGAAGCTGGTGAGTTTCAGCCCTTTAGATACATCTTCGAGTGTTTATCCGATACCAAAAAAGATGTAGATGTGTCTTGGGTATCATTTTATCATTTTGGCGGATAAGAAGATTGTCGAGGAGCTCAGGAGTAGGGCTGCAAATGGAATCCAAAAAATATGAAATTCTGACCCGATTCTGGTTATGTTTATGGGTTTCGAATGCATAAAATGCAATGTCACACTATCGGAAATCGGATATTTTGATAACTATTTGGAATTGGAAACTGCAATTTCTCTATCTTATTTTCAATTTATGATTCTACTGGTTTTTATATTAGCAAATCATCTTTAAAGTGTACTTTTTTTTAGTTTGAAGTTAGTCATCAGTAGTTTGACAAGTTTAGAAGGTGGCCATTGGATAATTTTGATTTTTCTTTTGTTTTTTCAACGAGAGTTTAAAGTTTGAATAATGTATAATATATATTTCAAATATAAAATTTAAAATAGAGCTAACGGAATGGGTTGTATTTGTGATAATTGAAATTGGATACAGTATGGTCTGATCTTATCGAATTCAAACTTAGAATCTTGATTTTTTTTAGTTGAAATCAGAATCTATTAATCTCACGTTCGATTCCAATATCTTTACAACCCTATTCAGGAACTCTTGGGTGGTCCATGTCTGTTACCTGTGGATGGTTTATGGCCCTTGCACACTGGCCCTTTTTGGCCGGAAATGTGGAGGGCCATCTGGGTTGGGGGGGGGGGTGTTCTTGACTGTTTTCTATTGTTCACCGTGGCATAGTGGGAAGGTGTCCTTGGAGAGCTTGTCTTTACTGGGGCATCATAATATACAGTCCCAAGGGGACTTTGCTGAGTGAGCAGTTAGTCGAAGTTGACACATCGCTGCCTTTGAGTGAGGCTCACCTCTTGGGTAAGCTACTCATATGAGGTGTATACATCTTCTAGATTGCCCTACAGCGTTGGCCTAGTGAACCCAAAACCTCATGTCTAAGCCCCGCACGAATGCGTGCCATACAAGCCCTTCCACTGGGTGTTAAGACGGGAAGAAAGCCAGAACCTCACCTCCATCACGTGATAGGCCTGGAGGAAAGTCATTAGGCAAGTGACGTGATGCCCGCAAGCTCTAGCTCAAGAGATCCGAGAGATAACTCAATCCCAAGTTGCTCAGTAGATTTGGAGAACTAACTCAGTCCCGAGCATTAACTCAGCCCCGAACTCATCTGAGGAAGAAGAGACCAACTCTCCGTCACCATTTACAGAGAGACCGAGAGATGGCGTCAGGAGGGTGTGCAGGGTGAAGGAGTGTAAGGCAACGATCCCCCTTCCAGGGTGCGGGTTCTCTGTCGGTGGTGAGCGGAGCGACGACGGGGATCATCGTCAAACGGACATCTCCATACTCAAGCTGCACCTGCTAATTCTCTCGGGCTGGGCAAACTGACGCCGGTGGCAGGAGGACCATCAGTTCAGGGTCGTGGTAGGGAGAGAGCTAGGGCGACTTCGCGTGGGAGATCTCGAGCAAGATCACAGTCCAAGATTCCTCACAAACACCTAGGCCTTGGATGGAGTAGCGTCTTCAAGTCCCCGGATTGTCCACCAAAATTGCATGTTTGAGTTCATTAATGCACCTGAACAGTCCAAGATATATAGCCGGAAGATTGCAATCTACGACGAAGAAGATTCTGCAGAACTTGAAGGGATCTGGTCGAATGTTGTTGTGGGTTATTATGTGGTGGGTCTCGAAACATCGTATGTCCCACTTGCAACATATATCAAGACTAGATGGCAAATGTCGGCATTCGAGGTTTACATGTCAGAAAATGTTTTTTTTTGTTGTACGTAAGTTTGAATTGGAGGAAGACTTACGATGCGTCCCGGAGGGGTTTTGGGACGATCCGAGGGCACCCTTTGATCCTTCGGAGGTGGTCCAAAGATGTGAGAATGGAGCTAGAACCAATGCAAAGTGAAAAGGTGAGATCTCGTGCCGAAGTTTGAGCCGTCTGATCTAGGGCGATCGCTATCTGTAGTCACACTTCAGTAGAACTCTGCAATGAGGGAAGAAGAGGATCGGGGGCCCAGGGATATAACCTTGGAAAAATCGTCCGATGCCTAAGTCAGTAAGACAATAAAGTTTTATTCGAAAGAGGATTAGAGAAGGAGATAGGGGGGCACAAGATTACTCTCCATCAGTGAGTGTCACGTCCCGAGATATATGAGTACAGCGGAAATAACTCGAGAAACGTGGACAGTCGGCAATACGTCTCAAGTTAGTAATATACTCAGAATGCACATCATTCACACATAAGATGAATGCACAATAATTTGACCAAAAATCTAACTTTTATTGATAATAATAAGAAGTACATGAATATTTGACTCTCTTTTGACGGAACGACAATTAGACTCAATAAAAACAAAAATTGCATAGTATGAGTCAATTAAATAACAAATAACTCGATGAAAGGCTTTGATGAGTTCAAAAATTAAGTGAAGTTGATTGCATTTGTTAATAAAACTCAAGACAATAATCATTTTGCAGATCCAACACATTCAGAAGAATTAGACTGGGAAAATCACACAAGAATCATAGAATGCATAGCCTGGAGCATCCTGTACCTTCACAGTCTCGTAGGTGAGTAGGATTCGGTGCTGGCGGGTTAGGAGTCAGTGCCGATGCGGGAGCGACGATGAGTAATGCGGTGGCGTAGCAGCAGAGCAAGAGGAAATTGTCTGTTCTATGGCAACCAAAAAAGCAAATAAGTGACTTCAGAAAAAAAATACAAAAGAGGAAGAGAGAGCAAATCAGATTAGAATTAACACGCACACACAAAGCTTTGGGTGGGTAACATAGGATTGAATAGAACAAATGGATAAAGCACGAGAGACCATCACTAATGCAAATAACATTAGTAATATTTCCAACAAGCAGTGAAACCAGACATATATTGCTAGTGAAGCCTCTGCCAGAATCCCCATTCCTGGTATACAATTTCACTGAAACAAGAAAGTGGATAAATGGCACTAGATATAGATACAACCCCATACATATTGCAGCTTGAACCAGAGCACGCAATGTAGCAACAAAAGGTGATGGCAATGATCCTTCCTTAGGATTCCATATCACCTTCTGTTCTGTCGATTCTAGATAATCCTTCATTTCATATACAGGTCCTGCAAAGTGACTGCCACAGCAGAGGCAATAATCAAAATATTCAAATTCCCAGGTTTATCACAAAACCATGTTCAGATTTACCTATATACAACTATACTGATTTAAAGTGTATGCCCACATGGGATGGATCTCCTATGCACACCCTACTTCTTACCAAAATCTACACCTGCACATGAGTGGTGACAATCATCAGGTAATCAGGGACAAGGTAATAATGACAAACATATGTCAAATCAATGGCAAGCATGAACTAAAACATCCTCTGGTAGGACAAATGTGTTGGGTTCGGTGCAGTATTCAGAGGGGGGGTGAATGAATATAGCCCTTTAAAATTCTTTCACCCAATTAAAATATGATGCTCACTAAAGTTACTAGTTCGCAAACTAGACAAGCTTAAAAGCTAATGGACAGATGCGGAACTAAACAAACACACAGTAAGATCACTAGAGTGCTAACAAGATAGATTTAGACAAAGTATAGCTCAACTAGAATTTCGCTCTCTTGACAAATTAAAATACTCTAAGAAGACTAATTAACTCTTCTGCTCAACCAGAAGCCAAACACATGGAGCGCCCCTATGCATTCATCTAGCGGAAGCACAATAGAACAAAACAAACCACAATGCACAAGGGGTTTTTAGGTGGTTCGGTCCAGCAGACCTACATCCACCCCACACTCAAACCGAGTGTGGATTCCGCTGACTCACAGCTTGAACAGCTGGGCATCACAGCTTGCCATACAACCGCTGGGCAACACAGCTTGCCGTCCGAGGAATCCTCCTCGCCCCGCTGAGCAACACAGCTTGCTGTCCAGTGGAATCCTCCACTGCAAACCGCTGGGCAATACAGCTTAGCCGTCCAGAGGCAACACCTCTGCAATCCGCTGACTAACAGCTTGAAGAAAGATGTAAAAGATAAAATAAAGGACAGGAAATAGCAGCAACAGAAAGCTGAAACAATGAAGCACAAATATAGCTCTCGAAGGAGCAGCTCTAGCTTGGATTCGATCTAAAAGCCAGACAACCTCAAACTCTCTCTCTTTCTCAACTCGAGCTCTCAATCTCTCTCTTGCTCTTCTTCTCTTCTTCTTTCGCTAATCTCTCACTCTCTGCTCTTCTCTTCTCTCTCTTTTCTTTCCTCTCTTGTGCTGGATCGACAGCTTCTCTCCTCTATTTCGATCCGCTTCTTCTGTGGAAGAAGGCTTGTATATATATAGCAGCAGCAGCAGCAGGCACACTGGGCGCGTGTGGCTTCCACATTTCCTGCCCTAAAAATTCGGACCACGTGGCAACATCCTGGTATCTCGTCCATCCTTGGATCACGAGCCAGGCACCTCGGATCACGTGCCCTTCATTAGCCTCTTCAGTCCCTGTCAGACAGATGAAACGAAGTCATCAGTTCTAAGTATATGCATTGCATTGTATAGACTTTGCTGTGAAGGCGAAAGCAATGTAAAGTGTGCACAACGCAGTGTATAGACTTAATGAATATAAAGGCTTCATAAGAAGGAATGCAGTGTACAGACTTAGTGAATGTATAGGCTTCATAAAAGGAATCCAGTGTACAGACTTGCCCAAAGTATAGACTTCATATGAGGAGGCAACGGCTGTACATACTTCCTAGCAGCCGCTGTACAGACTCAAAGTGAAGCCCGATGCCAATGTATAGACTTTACTGAAGACACTGGACTCGAGTGCAGACTTTACAACTAATGAATGCAATGCAGTGCAGACAATGGTTGTATAGACTTTAAATCCCAAAGGCAATGTATAGACATTGGACTGTACAGACTTTGTGATGCTTGTATGCAATGTAGAGACTTCGCTGAATGAGAATGCAATGCAGAGACTTCATGTTATGAAGCAAAGGATACACTTAGCTGAAGACTGCCAGTCGACGTATAGACTTGGCATCAAAGCCAGTGTATAGACTTTATGCGTGAAGCAGCACAAGGAATAAGTGTGTACATTGAGAACCAATGTATAGACGTTATGAATCAGATCTGAAGCAGTGTATGGAGTTGCTATAGTGTAAAGCAATGTTCAGACTTCAGATGAGAAGGGACTCGCTGTACATACTTGTTGAGGCTCAAGCAGTGTACAAACTTTGAAGCACAAAGGTAATGTACAGACTTTGCCTTAAAACGAATGTATAGACTTAGAATCAAAGAGGCGTTGTGTAGACTTTGAACCAGTGTACAGACTTGGAAGCTTGAGCCAATGAATAGACTTGAAACGCTTAAGGCGATGTATAGACTTGTTGAGGCTCAAGCAGTGTACAGACTTCGAAGTTCCACTGTGGATGTACAGACTTGAAGATCCACTGTGGATGTATAGACTTGAATGAGTGAAGCCGATGTACAGACTTCGAAGTTCCACTGTGGATGTACAGACTTGAAGATCCACTGTGGATGTATAGACTTTAGGGACATGAAGCGAGTCAGTGTACAGACTTGATGAAGCGAAGCCAATGTACAGACTTAGAGTGTAGCTGAAGCCTTGATCGTAGGAATAGGCTGGAGTGTATAGACTTCAGGCTTCAGAAACGGATGTACAGACTTCACTTATGAAACGTAGGGAAAGACCCCAATGTATAGACTTTGCCTTGAACGAAAGTCAGTGAAGAATGTATAGACTTTCACGATGTGTAGACTTTGGATACGTGAAAGCTACAGTGAAGGAGTGTACACACTTGACCAATTCAAAGGCGAATCGAGTGTACAGACTTTGAGTCCAAACCCAACGGCTGTACAGACTTAGAATGTGAAGACTGATGTACAGACTTCATTAATCAAAGCATGAATGAGACGCTGTACACACTTAGCCTAGGACAATGTATAGACTCAATCAATTGAAGAGTTTCCAGTGTATGGACTTGAGTTCTTAAGCATGACTGCTGAAGGAGTCGACCCATCAGAGGATGTGTCGACCCATGACATATGAGAAATGTAAACAACAGTGAATGGAATGTGAATGGAATGCAAAGAACACGCAGAGGCAGTATAGACTTTGAATCCAATGCACACGGCTGACAGACTTGAAGTGAACTGAATGAACATGATGTACAGACTTCAAGGCTTGAATGCAAATGATGCACACTTCCAATGTAGAGACTAGCACTTACTGCTATTCAGACTATGCAGATACATGCAGAGACATTCAGACTATGCAGATACATGCAGAGACATGATATCTGACAAAATGCAATTCAGATATATAAAGAACAAATGCCATCAATGCTAAACATCATCATTCATGTTGCTATCATATGCAGAATGCTCAAGGATAAGAATGCACAGAAATGCACTTTATTTATTGCAATCATCAAAACACAATAGCATTGCTATCATCAAAATACAATATCAAATGCACTCAAATGCACTCACTGTCTTGCTATCATCAAAACCAAATAGCATTGCTATCATCAAAGCAACATAGCACATGCTTGTGCCTAAGGGGCACAACATTCTCCCCCTTTTTGATGATGGCAATAAACAGTGACAGTGAGTCACACACAAAATTTTCTCCCCCTTTGACATAATCGAAAAGGGAAGAACAATAAAAAACATGTGTGCAACATGGCAGTATGCATGCAAGTGACTTCTCGAGCAATAAACTCCCCCTGAAGGTATGACTCCCCCTGAATTATTTCTCCCCCTAAATAAATGCTCCCCCTTTGAGAAGGAATATGAACAGATAAACAAAGGTAGAGAAGGTAGGAGGGTCACTTGACAACAGCTGAATCATAGGTTCAGAAAGGAAGCATGATTATAAACAACTGTTAAAGTATAAGAATCAGCAACATACAATTTTGACAAAAATTCAGGTTTAACAGTGATAATCTAGAGTAAAACATCTGACCCCTGAAAAAGAGTTTATAGATTCCATTTATAGCAATGAATCTAGGGCACATGGTATTAATAGATAAGTCAGAAATAATACCCTTTTGTGATTAAACATGGAAGATCAAGAATGGCAGTTTGAATATGTATTGAAAATAATTTTCACTCATTGACTTTTGATTTTTCGAAGGGTTACAGCAGTTTGATTTTCACTTTTGAATTTTTCAGAACCTGAACTAAGTAAATAGATCAGTGGCATTTATGCTGTTGACATTAGGTGTACACCTTGATCAGAGGAAGGTACCCCCAGTTACTAGGCATAAACTACTAGACCTATTTCAGATCAGAACCCACAAAGGATAGTCTTCACTTTTGACATTAAGGGTACACCTTGATTAGAGGCCAGTACCCTCAGTTACTTGGTGAGGACTCCCCCTATAGATTTGACCCTATGAACAGAGATATTCTGAATCACCTCATGACATGTGAGTTCTCCTGCTTCTTTGAAGGAGTTCACAGTTTCTCAGTGCAATCAGCCATTGCTCTGTCACTGTGTTCAGTTCTTAACATTAATGGTCTTATTTACTGCTGCCATTAATTCTTTTAGAGTGATTGTTTAAAAAATCAGTACACACTCTTATTAGCCTGTTCTAGACATATCCAGTTCAACACATTTAGGCATTACAAAAACTTTTTCTATTTTAGCCATGAGACAAAGATTAAGAGCTATAAAAGTTTTCTTTTATCTCAAATTCTGAAGTGCAGACACTTAACTCTCCAATTTATAAAGGTTAAACCTTTAGTTCCTTTCAATTTGTAAGTGTGATTCTTATAAGTGAACAATTGCAATAATCACCATTCAATGTACTAAACCAGATGCAAAGCTGTTGTTTAGTGAAAATGATGGGGAAAAGATAGCAATTGGCAATATGGTTCAATGAGCAACTGATGTCAAAGAATATGAAACATTTGAATGAGAACACTGAGAAGTGAATAGGATTCAATGAATTGAATAGAACTCTCAGCTCCCCCTGACATCATGATGCAAGAGATATGCTATGCAACATACTATCCTACATGCAGACTATGCACCAAGGATACATGAGACAAGTATGCAATCAATTCAGGTTTATGCATCCAAGTTATAAGCATTTTCATCCTTTTTCAGATTTTTCAACATATGATGCAGTGCACTGTTTTACATGAAGACAGGACCCATGGTACTCGGCGGAGAACCTGGTCTCAAAGATCATCTCACACATGGTAGAAACCTCCGGGCAGATTTCCTTGCCTTTTAGTAACATACCATTTGATATACCAGGGTTAAGCAAATGATAATGCAGTGCAAAGCAGCCCTATTATGCATTGAAAAACATGCAGTCTACGACAATAGGCAAATGACAGTCATGCAAATCAGTCCTTTATGTATTGATCAATTTCATTGACAGTCATGCAGATGATATATGCAAGTACTAGACACATGCATTGACTGTATGCACTAACTGACCCATTCAAGCTCAGTCCAAGTATGTAATCAAGCATGCAATGCATTGACACAAGACACATGCATTGACTCTATACACTGAAGAACTATTCACAATCAGCAAGTTATGCATTCAACAACAAGCATGCAGTCCATTGACACAAGGTTCATATAAAGCATCGACTGTAAAAATGATTGTGCAGAGCATCTAACAGCCCATTTATTCAGTGCAATAATCAGTGAGAGAAGAGCATCAGATATATGCAAAGTAAAATTCAGTAGCTGAGTCTGGAATGCAGACTGATCAGCTAGACATGAAGAGATCATCAACAATCAATCAAGCAAATCAATATGAAACTCACAATTTTCATGCTCACAATTTCAGATAATGGAATTTAAAGCAAAGTTCAGAACTGACCTGAATTGTAGTATCCTGGGGTTTTCTTGTTGAGTGCCTTGGTTAACCCCTTTTATTCATTTCCAAGGCACACCTGCAACAACTGGATTATTTTGATCCTGCAGGAACCCAAGCTGCCTTGGGTCCTGTATGAGCCCTAACAGGTGTTCTAAACAATCTTTTAGCAACATGATCATCATATTCCATCAGTTTACACTCAAACATTGAATGTCCAGTTTTTCCACAATAATAACATGAAGCCACAGAATTTTTGTTTTTATTCTTCATGTTAGCAGAAACATGATGCCCATGTGCATGCATATGAGTATGAAAATTATGTGTATGAGCATGAGTATTTCTTTTATTGACATGAAAATTTTTCTTTCCATGCTCAGCCAGCCGACAGTTGGCAGCTTTGTGGCCTAGCTTACCACATTCAAAACATGCAAAGTTTTTCCTTTTATCTCTCAAGTTATTTCTAGCAGAATCATAGAAAGCAGGGAATTTGACATATTTAGAGTTTAATCTATTTCCCTGAGCATGCCAGCAATCTTTGACTGCATGCCCATACTTACCACATTCAAAGCATTTAAGATGCTTGCTTCTTGATTCATTTTTACCCCAATGATTTCCTGACCAGCACTCATTAGCCTTATGCCCAGGCTTGTTGCAAGTGAAACAAATGATATGCTGGCCTGAAATAGATCTATATCTATATGGGTTATGAGCATGTGTGAAAGATCTAGGATTCACATTGTTATCTTCTTTCAGTTTAAAACATGCATTCATTACATGACCACGCCTACCACAATAATAGCATGAAGCATTAGATTTCCTGAAGGCATGGTTTCTTCCAGATAGATTCCTAGAATGCATTGTTTTATTTGCATGCTCATCCTCTTTTAATATTCTGCAATCATCCATGATATGTCCATGCTTACTACAGTAATAGCAAGAAGTATCAGATTTCCTAGGGGCATGGTTTCTATCAGATGAATTCACAGATGCATGTGAATGAGTACAAGAAGCATGAGCATTTTGCATGGACCCATCAGATTCAGCAGAGCTAACAAATTTCAGAGTATAACCAGAATTATTCTTTGCCCTTTTTGTTTGACTCTTTCTTTTCAATTTCTGATTATCCTCAACAGGTTTTGTTTGCTTTTCAATTTTCTGAGCTTTAAACTGAAAGACAGATTTTGAAGGTGACTTCTGATTTTCATTTTGTTTTGGGGATTACCTTGAAGTACCAGCTACATCAGTGCTTTGGACAAAAATGGTATATAGCTGGTTTTTAGTTATTTTCTTAACATCAGAACAGCAATTTGTTCCCCCTTCTGAGTTATCATCCTTCCTCTTCCCAACAGTTTTCATTTTTCCTTTAATCTTGGCAGACTCAATAGCTGAATTTTCCAGATTATGAATTTTATCTTCCAAGCTAGCAATGTGAAGTTCATAACTGGCTATCTCCTGTTCACTGCAGTTTACACATTCGCTTAGAACTTGGTTAGCAGTTTTATACTTCTCAATTTCTTGTTCTAGACTGTTCAACATTTCTGATTCTTCATTACAAATAGCTTTTCCCTTTTCGGTAGTGAGAAGTTTTTCAGATAGTCCAGTATTTAACCATTTCAATTTCTCAACTTCAGCTTTTAATTCAGTATTTTCTTCCTCAAGATTTTTATCCTGAATTTCATTATTAGCACATCTCTCTCTTCCAGACATGTGCTCCAATTTTTCAATCAGTTCATCTTCTCTTTCTTCTGCTTTAATTTTCTCAGCGAGCAGGTTTTTGTGATCATCTTTAAGTGAGGCAATTTGTTTATTTAGCCATTCATTCTCACTAAAGAGATCTTCATTACGTTCTCTTAAAGCTGAGCATATTTTACAGTTTGATTTAGCAGAAGAGGACTGTGAAACCTCCTCATTGATTTCATTCATTCTGACCATAAGAGTTTTATTTTTCTTTTGAAGATCTTCATTCTCCAATTTCAGTTTGTCCATTCCAGTATTAACTTCAGTGAGTTCCTGCATGCCTTTTAGATGCTCCTTTTTCTTATCATTCAACTGATTCTCTATTTCTGACATTTTATCCAACCATGTTTGTTTTTCAATTTTTAGAGAATCATTTTGTTTCTTAAGATTCTGAACATCTAGCATGCAAGCATCATAAGACTTTTTCATATTTGGACAGTTTTCACAGGAATCTTTCAGATTTATTCTATCACATTTCTTTTTCATTTTTTTATTTTCAGATTTCAATTTCTTGGAAACTTCTAACAAGTTTTCATACATCTCTATCAATTCATCGAAAGAGTATCCTTCTGATTCTGAGCTTACCTCGGATGAAGTTTCATCATCAGCATTTCTACGATCAGCCATTAAGCACTTGCTGTGATTCCTGATTAGCTTCAGTTTATCCAAAATGTCTTTGGCAGACCTGCAAGAAGAAATGCATTCAATTAGAGATCTGTCAATTGATTCTTTTAATAAAACTACAGCTCTATTATTGACAGAGTCTTTCAGCTTATCCTTCTTGGTCCATTTAGATTTATCCTTCGACAGTTTGTATGGACCATGAGTTATTACCTTCCACAAATCAGGATCTGTTGTGTTTACATACCGATGCAACTTTTCCAGCCATGGGCCAAGGTCATCACCTCTGTATATCGGAGGATGAGCCATCAGAACAGATGACAAGCAGATTCAAGGCACGAAGCAATCGACAACAAAGCACCACAACCAGATAAGCAAGGCAAGGAACTAACTCAGTGAAACTTAATACAGAACACAAGAAGCACACTTATAAAATGCACCAAACAGAAATGCACTAAACCAGATGATCAACGTAAAGCATTAAGACAGTAAATCAAAATATGATTCCAAAAGACCCACTCTGAAATGCACCAACAATTAGGAGGATCCTCTACAGATTGTTAGATCTGTTCAGTCAGAGACCCGCTCTGATACCAAGTGTTGGGTTCGGTGCAGTATTCATAGGGGGGGTGAATGAATATAGCCCTTTAAAATTCTTTCACCCAATTAAAATATGATGCTCACTAAAGTTACTAGTTCGCAAACTAGACAAGCTTAAAAGCTAATGGGCAGATGCGGAACTAAACAAACACACAGTAAGATCACTAGAGTGCTAACAAGACAGATTTAGACAAAGTATAGCTCAACTAGAATTTCGCTCTCTTGACAAATTAAAATACTCTAAGAAGACTAATTAACTCTTCTGCTCAACCAGAAGCCAAACACATGGAGCGCCCCTATGCATTCATCTAGCGGAAGTACAATAGAATAAAACAAACCACAATGCACAAGGGGTTTTTAGGTGGTTCGGTCCAGCAGACCTACATCCACCCCACACTCAAACCGAGTGTGGATTCCGCTGACTCACAGCTTGAACAGCTGAGCATCACAGCTTGTCATACAACCGCTGGGCAACACAGCTTGCCGTCCGAGGAATCCTCCTCGCCCCGCTGAGCAACACAGCTTGCTGTCCAGTGGAATCCTCCACTGCAAACCGCTGGGCAATACAGCTTAGCCGTCTAGAGGCAACACCTCTGCAATCCGCTGACTAACAGCTTGAAGAAAGATGTAAAAGATAAAATAAAGGACAGGAAATAGCAGCAACAGAAAGCTGAAACAATGAAGCACAAATATGGCTCTCGAAGGAGCAGCTCTAGCTTGGATTCGATCCAAAAGCCAGACAACCTCAAACTCTCTCTCTTTCTCAACTCGAGCTCTCAATCTCTCTCTTGCTCTTCTTCTCTTCTTTCGCTAATCTCTCACTCTCTGCTCTTCTCTTCTCTCTCTTTTCTTTCCTCTCTTGTGCTGGATCGAATCCGAGGTAAGCTCTGAATCAGAAGGATACTCTTTCGATGAATTGATAGAGATGTATGAAAACTTGTTAGAAGTTTCCAAGAAATTTCGATCCGCTTCTTCTGTGGAAGAAGGCTTGTATATATATAGCAGCAGCAGTAGCAGGCACACTGGGCGCATGTGGCTTCCACATTTCCTGCCCTAAAAATTCGGACCACGTGGCAGCATCCTGGTATCTCGTCCATCCTTGGATCACGAGCCAGGCACCTCGGATCACGTGCCCTTCATTAGCCTCTTCAGTCCCTGTCAGACAGATGAAACGAAGTCATCAGTTCTAAGTATATGCATTGCATTGTATAGACTTTGCTGTGAAGGCGAAAGCAATGTAAAGTGTGCACAACGCAGTGTATAGACTTAATGAATATAAAGGCTTCATAAGAAGGAATGCAGTGTACAGACTTAGTGAATGTATAGGCTTCATAAAAGGAATCCAGTGTACAGACTTGCCCAAAGTATAGACTTCATATGAGGAGGCAACGGCTGTACATACTTCCTAGCAGCCGCTGTACAGACTTAAAGTGAAGCCCAATGCCAATGTATAGACTTTACTGAAGACACTGGCCTCGAGTGCAGACTTTACAACTAATGAATGCAATGCAGTGCAGACAGTGGTTGTATAGACTTTAAATCCCAAAGGCAATGTATAGACATTGGACTGTACAGACTTTGTGATGCTTGTATGCAATGTAAGAGACTTCGCTGAATGAGAATGCAATGCAGAGACTTCATGTTATGAAGCAAAGGATACACTTAGCTGAAGACTGCCAGTCGACGTATAGACTTGGCATCAAAGCCAGTGTATAGACTTTATGCGTGAAGCAGCACAAGGAATAAGTGTGTACATTGAGAACCAATGTATAGACGTTATGAATCAGATCTGAAGCAGTGTATGGAGTTGCTATAGTGTCTCAGACTTCAGATGAGAAGGGACTCGCTGTACATACTTGTTGAGGCTCAAGCAGTGTACAAACTTTGAAGCACAAAGGTAATGTACAGACTTTGCCTTAAAACGAATGTATAGACTTAGAATCAAAGAGGCGTTGTGTAGACTTTGAACCAGTGTACAGACTTGGAAGCTTGAGCCAATGAATAGACTTGAAACGCTTAAGGTGATGTACAGACTTGTTGAGGCTCAAGCAGTGTACAGACTTTGAAGTTCCACTGTGGATGTACAGACTTGAAGATCCACTGTGGATGTATAGACTTGAATGAGTGAAGCCGATGTACAGACTTCGAAGTTCCACTGTGGATGTACAGACTTGAAGATCCACTGTGGATGTATAGACTTTAGGGACATGAAGCTAGTCAGTGTACAGACTTGATGAAGCGAAGCCAATGTACAGACTTAGAGTGTAGCTGAAGCCTTGATCGTAGGAATAGGCTGGAGTGTATAGACTTCAGTCTTCAGAAACGGATGTACAGACTTCACTTATGAAACGTAGGGAAAGACCCCAATGTATAGACTTTGCCTTGAACGAAAGTCAGTGAAGAATGTATAGACTTTCACGATGTGTAGACTTTAGATACGTGAAAGCTACAGTGAAGGAGTGTACACACTTGACCAATTCAAAGGCGAATCGAGTGTACAGACTCTGAGTCCAAACCCAACGGCTGTACAGACTTAGAATGTGAAGACTGATGTACAGACTTCATTAATCAAAGCATGAATGAGACGATGTACACACTTAGCCTAGGACAATGTATAGACTCAATCAATTGAAGAGTTTCCAGTGTATGGACTTGAGTTCTTAAGCATGACTGCTGAAGGAGTCGACCCATCAGAGGATGTGTCGACCCATGACATATGAGAAATGTAAACAGCAGTGAATGGAATGTGAATGGAATGCAAAGAACACGCAGAGGCAGTATAGACTTTGAATCCAATGCACACGGCTGACAGACTTGAAGTGAACTGAATGAACATGATGTACAGACTTCAAGGCTTGGGATGCAAATGATGCACACTTCCAATGTAGAGACTAGCACTTACTGCTATTCAGACTATGCAGATACATGCAGAGACATTCAGACTATGCAGATACATGCAGAGACATGATATCTGACAAAATACAATTCAGATATATAAAGAACAAATGCCATCAATGCTAAACAGCATCATTCATGTTGCTATCATATGCAGAATGCTCAAGGATAAGAATGCACAGAAATGCACTTTGTTTATTGCAATCATCAAAACACAATAGCATTGCTATCATCAAAATACAATATCAAATGCACTCAAATGCACTCACTGTCTTGCTATCATCAAAATTAAATAGCATTGCTATCATCAAAGCAACATAGCACATGCTTGTGCCTAAGGGGCACAACAAAATGTATAATCATCAAGTGATAAATAATCAATTCTCAATCTAAGTTTATATCACGCACGCATTTATTTGGACACTTTCATATCCAACGCCAAACAAAGCTAAGAGCACCACACTTCCAAACCGCAAGCTATAGAAATGAGAGGCTTCCGTCGAAATGTCCTTCACCCATGAATTGCCAATCCACAGAACATATAGGTGTGGACGCACTTTTGGGGCACTTCTTTTGTTCTTTTGTTATTCATTTTTCATTCATTTATTCGGTTTATTTGTGCGAGGGTGTGCCAGTCACCTAGGTGACAATTTATTCGGGCTTCAAGGAAGCTCTGGGTGCGCTCGATCTAACTAGTCAGATGATTGTGTGTGTCGTGTCGGGACTGAGAACCCGCTGTGTCATAAAGGTCATGACGTTAATTACATCCCCTCGAAGAGGGAAAAACCCTTGATTGATCGCCGAAAAAAGGGACCCTATGGCCTGAAATTCATATTAATGAAACGAGAGCGAAATCACGGATTACGTTTGAACGAACCCCGCATTGGGGCGTAAACATTCATAGGTACGTATATGTTGGTCACTTGCGGACCATTTCTTGTTCAGACGGAAGTCCGCATTTGTAGCGAAAAGGACGACGATGAATCCGTACAAATGTCTGCCGCATATGCAGCAAGTTTAATGAGGATGTGAGATTGGATCCCAGTAGAGGCGGGTCAAGTTAACGAACTATTGGCCCGAGATGACTTCGGATCATGGCCATGTCGGGAGGGGCTCCCGAGGTCCACGTCCGATCCAGTGGGGCATCGTTGCTTTTCTCTTCACACTCAGTCCGGAGGAGCGAGGGTCCTGAGGTATGCATGGTTATAGCATTTTTTTATTATCGTCGTTCTAGTTGTTAAATTCCATTGTTTATTCACACATAGGTAGTTCGTTTTCATTTATTGGTTTCATATCTTTTCTTTTTTTTGGTTGGTTGTTTTTTTTTTTTTGAAGCACGCCAGTTTAGAGGCTAAGCAAAGGGGGGGCGCCGATTTCGGTGGGCAAGCAAGGGGCCCGCCGGTTTAAGGTGGCACAGGGGCGCGCCGGTTTATGGCAAGCTGGGGCGCCGATTTAGCTACAAGGAGGGGGGCGCCAGTTTCAAGGCAAGCTTGTCAAAATGGGTTTTGAGAGAGGGGTTAAACCGGCGCGGTACCCGGGGCGTCGGATTAGGCCGCCCCGAGTCAAGGCTTGATGAATCGGGCTTCGTTTTGTTCTGCTCTTCTTTTCATTCAGACTAAAGTCTTTGTTCATTCAGTTAGATAGGTTAAGGAGAGGATTTAAGTGTTTTATTCTCTTGTTCGTTAATTCAGCAAGAGGGTTTAATTGTTTTGTTCAGAGGTTTATTATATGAAGGGGTTCTGGAACACAGAATATATGTATCATGTAAAGCTCACAGTGGTTCAAACACACATAGCCTCTTATCCTCAGAGAGTTCTTTTCGTTCATGTATTCATCATCCTGTGCGATTGTTCATTGTTCATATCATTCGTGTTCTTGGCAAAAATTGGGCAGCATCTCCCCAGGACTGAGGTTTGCCAGGGGAAATGGGGGATCGTCAAACGGAGTATTCCGGGATGACCCCCAAAATTTGGAGTAGCCAGACGGCGGTCTGAGGACCCACAGTGAGTGCAGAAGCCCGAGGACCAGCCTTCAAGGGGTTCTAGCAACTCACGGGTCGTACCTTCGCAAGAGCTCCAAAGGGGCAGATATTCGCCATGGACGGCTATGACTATTCACCCTTCGGACGGGCTCCTTCGAAGACCATGCCACAGAGAGGCAGGCTTTGAAGGGCCCTGGATGACTAGAAGATAGAGAGGGGAGAGAGTAGACTAACGAAGTAGAACACTACGTATAATCATAACAACTTTTCTTTTCATTCACTCATAAGAGAAGGGGGATACACGGGGGAACAAAAATACAGGAGGGGAATCTACCCCGTGACAAAAGAAAACATCAAAAAAGAAAGAAAGGGGTACACCAGTGGGAGGGGAGCAGAGCACAAGCTCCTCCCCCTCCTTTCACTCTCACCTATCTTCTCTTCTCTTCTCCCTTTTTTCTTGCAGGTGGAAGCTTCTCTTTTTTGGCTCTTCTCTCTTGCTCCTCTTTTCTTTTGTCAGCCCGCCAACCTCCCTGCCAGTGAAGTATGCCTCCCTTTTATAGGAGTGGAGATGGGGGAAGCCTTCGAAGGCAAAAACCCCCCTTCCTTTTCCTTCTTCTTCTTTTCCCGCTCGAAGACCCTGAGTGGCCTGCGGATAGGGGGAGCGGTAGAGTAGGGGAGCTGCTCGCATGGGATTGGTCGAGTGCGACCGATGGAGATGCGACGTTCAGTGCGGAGCTCGAAGATTTTCATTTTTTGGAAGGTTGAGACGTGCAGGCGGTTGCCCACCGGTTTGACGCAGGCGTTACTCCATTTCAGGCAAAGGGTCTTCATCGCCGGTCTGTTCACGGGAAAACATGGCATCAGACTCAGGATGGGACGGCAGCCTTGGTTAAACGGCGCGGGGGGTGAGCGCGCCGGTTTGATTGCTTTAGAGGGGCACGCCGGTTTAAGATCCCTTGGAGGGGCACGCCGATTTAAGTGCAGGATGAGCAAGGCCGCGCCGATTTAAGTGTCAGGGGGCCTCGCCCCTGCTTCGTGGCGATTCGGACGAACACTTGCCCTTTCGTGATGCTTTAGTTATAATGCACCGCCTCCGGGGTGCTTAGTTCGAAGTCTCCGAGTTCCGGTTTTGGACTTTGAGTAGTTCCGACGCGTGTCGAACCCGTGTCCTAGATCCCGGGTTTTTCCCGATTCGGCCTTCAGTCTCACCAATTTGGGAGCTGGGGCCCTTTTTTCTACTTGAGAGGCTTCCTTGTTGGGTGGCGGAGCGCCGGGCATGTATTCGTCCTGCTTGAGGGAGGTATGGGGTTTGTTCGGCCTTTTCCGTCTTCGACTTGCTCTCGGGTGCTGGGACGTCCGTATGATCATCTTTTTGGCGTCCACAAATGCCCCCCACTCGTGGGTGGCGCAAGCGAGAGACGAGTGCGTGGGGCCTGCGGGTGTAGAATTCTTTAACAGGATATCTTCTCTTCTGAGCCAGTAGACTGTCGGTCCAATGTGAATTCGTGGGAAAGCGCTCACTCCTTCAGCGAAGGGATGAGGGGACCGCTTCACCGCGTACACACGCGGACCGAGATGTCAGCCTGAGTGGGGTTTAGTCATCGGTATGAGGTAAATACCGAAGCAAGAGGATAGGATTTATGCGTCGACCTGGGTGAAAGGCCTGAGCCGACCGGACAAGGCCAATCCTGAGTGGGAGTCGGTGACTCGTGATGGGTTAAGGGGAGTTGTTTATTCATCGACTCAGACGGGGACGTCCAAGCGAAGGCTTTTGAGAGGGACCCGATGGAACGGGAGGGATTTGTGCGCTAATTGATATATTCAGGTGGAACGTTCGAAGCAAAGGGTTTATTCGTCAATGTCGACAAAGCGTCGTAGATTGATGTGGTTTATTCATTACCACGGGGTTAGTGCCAAAGCAAGGGATCTTTTATTCATCGACTTGGACGGAAGGTCCGAGCTAAGCAAAGAGGGTTCTTTTTGTTCATCGACTTGGACGGAAGGTCCGAGCCAAGCAAAGAGGGTCTTTTTGTTCATCGACTTGGACGGAAGATCCGAACCGAGCGAAGAGGGTCTTTTTGTTCATCAACTTGGACGGAAGGTCCGAGCCAAAGCAAAGAGGGTTCTTTTTGTTCATCGACTTGGACGGAAGATCCAAGCCGAGCGAAGAGGGTTCCTTTTGTTCATCGACTTTGACGCAAGGTCCGAGCCAAAGCAAAGAGGTTCTTTTTGTTCATCAACTTGGGTGGAAGGTCCGAGCCAAAGCAAAGAGGGTTCCTTTTGTTCATCGACTTGGACGGAAGGTCCGAGCTAAAGCAAAGAGGTTCTTTTTGTTCATCAACTTGGACGGAAGGTCCAAACCGAGCAAAGAGGGTCTTTTTGTTCATTGTAACACCCTCAAATATAGCTAAGTTGTACTCTATAACATCGAGGCGCCTTTTGAAGTATCGGCTCCGTTCTTGAAAAGAACTCCGAAGTTAAGCGTGCTTAATGGGGAGTAGTACTGGGATGGGTGACCTGTCCGGGAAGTCCCCCATTCTGGAGCCGATCACTGTTAGAAAGGGATAAAACCATGAGGCCGATAGGCCAAAGCGGACAATACCTCGACGATATAGAGTACGGGGCGTGACAGAATGGTATCAGAGCTAGACCCCAGCCGGAAGTGTGGGAACTAAGTGCCATACAGGGTAAAGTGCTACGCTATGGGAGCCACCTCTTGAACCCGTAATGGGACAAAGTGCTACATAGTGGGAGTCACCTCTTGAGCCTGTAGGGGCCACCTCTAGAGTCCTACCTGCCTGGGGGTTTGATTGCGTGATTGCGTGCTATGTGTGCCCAGCGACGAGGACGTCGCCTATATAAGAGGGGTAGATTGTAACACCCTAAAATATAGCTAAGTTGTACTCTATAACATCGAGGCGCCTTTTGAAGTATCGGCTCAGTTCTTGAAAAAAACTCCGAAGTTAAGCGTGCTTAATGGGGAGTAGTACTGGGATGGGTGACCTGTCCGGGAAGTCCCCCATTCTGACTTGGATGGAAGATCTGAGCCGAGCAAAGAGGGTCTTTTTGTTCATTGACTTGGACGGAAGGTCCGAGCCAAAGTAAAGAGGGTTCTTTTTATTCATCAACTTGGACGGAAGGTCCGAGCCAAAGCAAAGAGGTTCTTTTTGTTCATCAACTTAGACAGAAGGTTCAAGCCAAAGCAAAAAAGGGGGGTCTTTTCATTCTTTACTGCGCCGGGATTGTCGACTGTATGAGGGGTCTTTCTGTTCTCTAGTCGGACGAAAGGTTCGATCCAGAGTGGCAGGGTCTTTTCCTTCATGGCTTCGGATGGGAGGTTCGAGCCACATGCTTATTCGGTGGGAGTGAAAATTGTAATATTGAGGTGGTTTATTCGTTGACACGGGGTTAATGCCAAAGCAAGAAAGGGGGTCTTTTTGTTCATCGAATCCAGATGGAGGATCTGGGTCGAAGGAATGAGGTCTTTTTATTCATTGACCGGGACAAAAGGTCCAAGCCAAAGCGAGAGTTTTTTTGTTTACCAGCCTGAGCGGAAGATCCAAGTCAGAAGTTTTATGCGTCGGTGGGACAAGATAAAATGGTGTTGAGCCACATATGGGGTTTTCTACCACTGCATGAGATGCAGTTGTTTGGTTATTCGACCAAGATGAGATGATCTGAGCCGGAGGAAAGAATTTTGAATTCCGGTGGGACTTGATGAATCGACATCCCCCCGGTGACTTTGACGAATTTTTTTTCTTTTCCTTTCCTTTCCTTTCATTTTTTTTCTTTCTTCTTTTTTTCTTTTCTTTTCTTTTTTTTGAATGGATATTGCATGACCTCAAGGGAGGTCCGAGAAATATTCTTGTTTCGCGTGAGGCGCGGGGTTTAATTGTTCGTCGAACTGGAGAAGTAATGCGTGATATAGTTTCAAATGCCTTCCATTAAGGGGTGGGAATTGAGTCTCCCCCCTATGGTTGACAACCACATACGCACCTCCTTCGTAGACTTTCTGGACAACATATGGCCCGAGCCAATTTTCATTTAGCTTGCCTTTATGGTTGGCAGCCATGACCTCTCTTCTTTTGACCATCACGAGGTCACTTTTCTTGAATTCACGCCCTTTGACAAGTTTGTCGAAGGCGCGGGTTATGTGGTCCTGGTAGATCTGTATATTCTGCTGAGCCTTGAGTCGCTTCCCTTCTAGGCCGGAGAGCTCTTCCAGCCTTCTTTCTGTGTTTGTTTGGTCGTCTTTGACCAATTCATGCTGGATGGCGACCCGAAGTGAGGGTACTTCCAGTTCAATGGGGCGACTGCTTCCGAGCCGTACACCAAAGAGAAGGGCGAATAGCCCGTTGGAGTTTTATAGATGGTACGGTACGCCCACAGCGCTTCATACATCTTATCCTCCCAGTCCCTTTTGTTGGAACTGACAGTCTTCGCCAGGAGGGTGTAGAGTGATTTATTGAATGTTTCGACCATCCCGTTTGCCTGTGGGTTGTATGGAGTGGATGTCCTCCACTCAATTTTGTACTTTTCGGCCAATCTGTAGACCTTTTGATTCCGGAAATGACTTCCGTTGTCTGAGACGATCCGGCTGGGGATGCCGAACCGGAATATTACATTTCGTCAGATAAATCGGGCCACGATTTCTCCTGTGACTTCTTTTAGGGCTACAGCCTCCGCCCAGCGGGAGAAATAGTTTGTTATTGCCAGGATGTATTTGCATCCCGAAGATTATGGGGGCAATGGGCCCACAACGATTTGTTCCCCATTGGGCAAAAGGCCAACTGGGTGCTGTTGGATGTAGCTATGTTGGCGGTCGCCTGGGGACCGTTGTATGCTCTTGGCACTTTTGACACGACTTGGCATATTTGCAGTAGTCGTCGAACATTGTCGGCCAATAGTAGCCCAACTTTTTAATTTCAATTTTCATCTTCGGCTCGGCCTGGTGTGCTCCGACCGACCCGGCATGGATTTCTTTCATGACTCTCCATGCTTCTTCCATAGAGAGGCATCGAAGGAGTATTTTCTTCTTGGCGTTCGCTATAATTCGGAATAGAATTCCGTTTCTCATTTTATAGGAGTCTTTTATTCGGATCAGTCGGATCCTTTCTTCCCTCTGCTTGGGCAGCTGCTGGTGTTTAAACCATTGCATGAGAGGTTCCCGCCAGTCGGACGATCTGACCATTTCTGCGGTTGCTACTTCAGGATCTTCTCCACCTGGCTGTTCTTCTATCATGCTGGGGACCTGCCATCGTTGATCACTCGTATGTTGAGCGATTCATCAGGCGGGATTGCCAGTGAGCTTGCTAGCTTTGCTAATGCATCGTCCGGTGCATTTTGACCTCAACCGACATGGTTTATTTCAATAAAGTAGAATTTCTCCATGATCTGCTTTGCCTTAGCATGGTAAGGGAGTAATTCAGATTTCTGGACTTTATATTGTCCCTGAATCTGTTTGACAATTAGCATTGAATCCCCAAACACTTGCAACATGTAGATCTCCATGTGAAGAGCCACTTGGAGGCTGATAATCAGAGCTTCATACTCTGCTTCATTATTTGTACAGGCTTTGTTGATTGAGCAAGAGGTGTGTAGCACCTCTCCTTCGGGGGATTTGAGGACGACGCCCACCCCTACTCTTATTCTTGTTCGCCCTTGCGGGGATGTTTCTGTTCTTGAAGCACCGTCAAAGTGTAGCTGCCAGGTGGCTTGCTGGACTTGGCCCACTTCTAAAGTCTCATCTTCGGGGAGCTCCGTGATCAACGGGGAATTTTCAGGCGCCGGGTACCCTGCGAAGAAATCTGCAATGGCCTGGCCTTTAATGGCCTTTTGCGGCACATAAGTAATGTCAAACTCCATGAGAATGACAACCCATTTGTCCAGTCGCCCTTTCAGGACCGGCTGAGAGAGTATATGTTTGGCCGGGTCGGCCCTAGATATTAGCTTGACTTCATGCGACAACATGTAATGCCTCATCTTCTTGGCCTCGAACACAAGAGCGAGACAGACCTTTTCAATATGTGTATATTTTGCTTCAACCCTGACCAGTCTTCGGCTGAGGTAGTAGAGGGATTGTTCTTTTCCTTCTTCATTGCTCTGGGCTAGCATTGCCCTCAAAGAATATTCAGTGGCGGCTATGTATAGGATCAGTGGCCGCCCTTTGACAGGTGCCCCCAGAACTGGCGGGGTGTTCAGGTATTCTTTCAATTGATTGAAGGCCTTTTGACATTCTTCGCTCCAGTGGAACGGAGTATCCTTTGTCATCAATTTATGGAACGGCTGGCAATGCCCAGACAAGTTGGAGATGAACCTACGGATGTAGGCTAGCCGGCCTTACAATGACCGTAATTCTATCAGGCTCCTAGGAGGAGGCAGCTCCTGGATAGCTTTAATTTTTGCGGGGTCTATCTCAATCCCCCGGTATCTGACGACGAAGCCCAGGAATTTTCCGCTGGAGACGCCAAAAGCGCATTTCATCGGATTCATTTTCGGTTCATGCAGTCGCAGCCTTTCAAATATAATTCTGAGGTTAGCCAGGTGGTCCTTCCTCTTCTTTGTCTTGACGACCAAGTCGTCAATATAGCACTCTACTTTGCTGTAGAGCAACTCGTCGAATATTTTTGTCATCGCCCTTTGGTATGTGGCGCCAGCATTCTTAAGGCCGAAGGGCATCCGTTTGCAGTGGAATATCCCTTTGGGCGACCGGAAGGCTGTGTGGATTCGGTCACGATCCGCTATCCAAATTTGATTGTAGTCGGACGACCCGTCCATGAACGACAATGCCTCATGGCCGGTAGTGGCGTCGATCATTACTTCGGTGATTGGCACCGAGAAATCATCCTTCGGACAAGCTTTATTCAGGTCCCGAAAATCCACACAAATCCAGATCTGGCCACTTTTCTTCTTGACAGGCACGATTGGGCCAGCCATGTAGTATATCAATTCTCCGCCACGAAGTCAACATCTATCAGCTTGTCGACCTCCTTGTAGATTTGACTTATCAATTCGGGCCTCATTCGCCAAGGTGATTGCTTCACCGGCTCGGCTTTAGGGTCAATGGCCAAGATATGCTGGGCAACTGTAGGGCTAAGGCCTGGCATTTCTTTGTAATTCCAAGCAAAGCAATCTCGGAATTCCTGGAGCAGCTTCATATATTGCCCCCTCTCTTCGAGTGATAAGAGGGTACTGAGGAAGGTCGGCCTGGGATCATCTTTTATGCCAAGGTTTATTTCGACCAATTCATCAACAGTGGCTTGGCCGCCATCTTCTATTTCTGGAGGACCCGTCTACCTTCATCATCTTCTTCAGCTTCGAGGGCCTCGTAGATGTATTCTTGTCTTATTTCACCTAACAGCGGGATTTCAGATTTGCCTTATTCTGAGCTAGTTGGCTGCTGATTGGGTTGAATGATCAGCTCCGGTGTCGGCAGTGTATGCTCTGTGCAGCTTGGACGCCGGCTTATGGGTGGAGCGCCCTCAAGGGCGGGCTGACTTTCATCGGCTTTTGACTCTTGCGAGTCATTGTTAGGAATTGTAGTTGCCTCCATAGGGATGGACTCCCAGCATCTGCACAGAGTAGCAGCTCCGTGATTATTATGCGCCCATGGCCGGGGCGGGCCTGAGTCTTTTAATTCAGCGGATGGGTCAGTTATTTCATAGTCTCCTATTTATTCATCATAAATCACCCCCAGGGAGCCTTCACTTGTTACAGTGCAGATGGAAATCATGTCGATTTCTTGGTCATCTTCAACAGAGAAACCCAGCCCCGGGTGCTGGGTAACTTGTAGCAATCTTCTGTCCATGTTTGGTGGCTCCTATAATTCTTTGAACATCTTTTGACTGGAAGGTTGACAAAAGGAGATTTGCTATTTTCTAGCTAGCTTGATCGCACGGCCAGTGATGTAGGGGAGTCCCATAATTGGGATAGGTGGATCAAGCATCTCTTCGGGGAATTGGCAATCATCGTCCCCCTTTGCGGGCTGCTCCTTGGCCACATAGAACATGGTGGGTTGGCCATTAGGATTAGGGACCTCCAGGGTCTTCAATACTTCGACTGTTTGACAGTCTGCATCAGCTACGGGTTTGGTGACCCCTGGTGGGACCTTGACATCCCCAACTAGCTCTTCGAGTTTTGGTGCCCCCGATTCAGGGTAAATGTTGAGTTGGAGTGCTCTGAGGTCTCCTTCTTCCTCAGATATGAGCGACACCTCAGGGGGAGCCACGTAGTCGGGAGGCGGCGGAGGAAACCAGTCACCGGATTTTATTTTCTTCTTCCCCTTATCCTGAGCTGGAGGGTTGGGCTTCTTCGACTTCTCTAGATGCAGAGATGCATCTGACAAGTGGCACTCGAACACCTCGAAAGGGTGTAAGTCGGTGAACACTTTTTCTTATTTCCCGTTCCGAGGGTACTTTATGCATTGGTGGAGGGTGGAGGCCACCACCTGATTTTTATGCAGCCATGGCCGGCCCAATAGCGCCTTATATGACGTATCAGAGTTTATCACATGGAATTGCACTTTAGTAGTGAAGTCACCAAGTGAGAGTTCAAACTCTGCCACGTCCATGGGGACTTCAAATTTTTGGTTAAAGCCAATGATTCTCATATCCCTGACCTCGATCAGGTGCACATCAAAGTAGTACTTTTGATATACCTGATAGGGGAGTATGTTTACTGCCGCCCTTGGGTCAATCAAGATTCTGCCTATTGGCTTGTCATTCAGCTACCCCCTCATGTAGAACGGTCTATTGTGGTTGACGGAGGGCAGAAGCATGTCGTCCTCCGTGAATGTCATAGCCACCCCTTACTTTGCCTCGACAAAATAGCTCTCGAAGTTGCCGAGGTTTGTAGGGCCATGATAACGGCTTGTCTTGTTTCTTCGTCGAGGGAGAGTATATCCCAGACAGAAAAGTTTGCGGGGATTCTCTTCAGCTGCTTCACTATTCTGTTGGTGGTTCTGACATTGGTCAGCCTCAGTTCTTCGGACCTTTTATGCTTGCCCTCAGGGTGCTCTTGAGGGGCTGGCTCAGGAGGTAGTTCATCTTTTTCTTCAAGTGGCACTTGAACTTGTTGCATCGGTCCGACTGGCTCCTTCCCTTGCATAAATTCGGCGAAGCTTGGAATGCTCGCGTAGTCTTTATTCGCTGGAGGAGAGGCTGCTGAGGGTAAGGTGGGAGCACCCTTGACCCTCCATTGTTGCTGCGGGCATGGCCGCTTACCCTCTCAAGAGGATAGAAATTCGGCAAAGGATGGGAACCCATGGCTGCTCGTACACTCCGGGTAAAGCCCTGGTGGAGGGGGAATTTTTGCACCTTTGACTTCGGGCTGGGGAACCTGGTATGGTTGTTCACACGTAACATGATGTTGTAGTTAGCCTGAGGGAGATGCCCCCGTTTTCTTCCTGACCTAGTGGCATGCTGGGAGGTGGAAGCTTCAGCTTGATTTGCCTCTACTGGTGCAAGGCATATCTCTTCATCCTCTTCTTAAGAGATTCGGACCGTTTCAAATAGGGCCGCAAGGGTGTTGCAAGATACGACAAGGCCTTTTATTCTGTTCTTGGATTTCTTCTTCTTTTTCTTCACAGTCGACGGCTACTCCTTTGGAGGTATATCCCATATGCCGAGTTCTTTAGGTTCAGCTTCAGCCTCAGCTTTTTCTGCTAATTCCAGGGACTCAAAATGTTCCCATGGGACATATTCTTTCAGCTGGACAGGCTGAATTTTGGGCTGTTCATATTCATCTAGCCCATTAATGATATCTTGAAGTCGTTCCACTACTGGATTGGCCTCTTTGTGCACCCACATAGGGATGTGTTTCTTCGTATTGTTGGTGAATCTTCTGATGACTAGCTGAGGAGCTGTCTCATACCAGATGGAAGTCACGGCCGAGGGTTATGGCTGAGGTGTGACGCCTCGTATATGAATTCCCAGGCCACGATGAAGCACTGCCCTTCTTCTTGTTTTAGACGGTACGGTGTGCCAATTTCCTTCATCTTCTGCTGGCGCTAGGATATCGGCCTCATAGGTGTGTTGAATGCAGGCTTCCGCCACTTCTTCAGGTAGTTGCTGATATAGAGATATCATATTAATGGTTACCCCTAGAGTGGGCATTTCATGCGGGCGCGGAGGATCGACTTTGTGCTCCCCCATTTGTAATTCTCCCTTCTTGATCAAAGACTTAATAGTGTCTTTAAAGATATACCAGTCCTCGATAGGGTGCCCGATCATTTGATGATACGGGCAGAAACGAGGATCGTCTTTTCTTCTGAGATCACCCGGCCTCTTTGGCTCTGGGAGAGTGATCTTGTCGAATTTCATAGCCCATTCGAACAAGGGTCGAGTCTTATCTCGAGGGAATGAATATAGCATCTTCATTTTATCCCATAGGGATGGACCTTCTCGCCGATCGGCGGGCTTGGACGGGGGAGACTCAGCTACCCCTTTGTCTTTTTCCTTCTGTTGTTCAAAGGTCTTGAAGTCGACCGTGTGCACTTCTTGAGATGTCGGCCGTTTGTCAGCCGACCTAGCCTTCTGGCTTGAAGTGGCGGGAGCGAGAGATATTTTGAGAGGAAAGCCTCGACTTCTGCTACCACATTGTTCAGTCGGTCGAACGACTTAATTTCAGTGCCTATCATTCTTTCCAATACCTCTCTTTTTAGGTTTTGCTTGCATATTTGGACAGCGTCCTCCTGATGCGGCCGACGCCTGCACCTCATGTTGAGGTTCCTCCATCTTTTGATATATTCCAAGGCGGACTCATCGTTCCTTTGCCTGGTTTCATATAATTTGGCCACTGTCACCTCCCTTTCGGCGATGTGGAACCTTTCTTTGAATTTTCTCTGCATGTCGGGCCAATCAATGATAGACCCGGGCTACAAGCTTGAGTACCACTCGAAGGCAAGCCCTGTTAATGTGGACCCGAAGAACTTTAGCAGGTACGACTCATCAGTAGCTAAGCCGCCCATCACATTAGTGTAGTAGGCAATGTGCTCGCGCGGAGACCCTTGCCCGTTAAACTTTTCGAACTTCGGAGGCTTAGTGATGCCAGGGGGCATCCTCTTGGCAGCATGATGAGATGGGTATGGTACCCTGTATACATCAAATGAGGCGGAGTCACCATCGCTCCTTTCCGCCAGCTTCATTACTATCATCTGCTCGACCATGAGCTTATTCATCACCGCTGGGTCAACCGGGCTTGGGTAAAATTGAGCTTGTTGCATGTGCGGCGTTGTTAACACGACCGCGTGGGGCGTGGCAGGTCCCCCTTGAAATTGGAAGATTGGAGGTTGCAGCGCAGCCGTAATTTGTTGTTGCGGGGTAGGAATGCCCCCGGCATAGTTGGGCACTGGTTGTGAGGCAATCGCCTGCGGTAAGGCTTCAAATGCCTGGCCACTGCCCACTGATGTCCCAGGGGGGACTTCAAGCTGCCTGGGCGCGGAGGTATGAGTATCCCTCTCGCTCAGTTGCTTCTTTAATGCTTCAATTTTTTGCTGATATCTTTGCAGTAACATCAGCAAGGCCGGATCATTGATAGAAGGGCTGGGGAGGCTTCCCCGCTCCTCAGATGGCGTTTCTTCAGACGAGGTGGATGGCACCTCACTGTCATCTTCAGTTGTAATTACATTGGCAGTTAAGGCTGCCAGAGTCTCCTCCGAATTTGTTGTCCCGGTGAGAGTTTGCAATGCCTCACTGGCGGCCTTTCCTCTTCTTGTGAGAGGGCACGGCCTCTCAGCGATCTTGGCAACTTCTTCAGGCTCAATAGGCAGAGTCCCATAGTGACCGGTCACTCCGGCCATGTGACAAATGTAGACTTGTATCTTTTCATTTCTTCTCCTTGCACATCTGGTCAAGTGACCAGGGAAGGTCAATCTTTCAAACACCGAGACTCTCGGTGATTTTCTTCGTGGCGGGGATGCTCATAACATCCTAATTCCGCATCTTCTATTTCAGCCGGGTCGGTTGGATATTCTTGACCCTCTTCAGCAGTGGTGATGGCTTGTAGTAGCCGTTGCCTCCCTAGGGAGGTGTTCCCAGCCCCACGGAGGTATCTGCGCACGGCCTGGGTGATATCTTCTTCTTCATAATCAGGGTAAACCGCGGGTGGCGGCACCCTTGCCTGTGCTGGGGGTCCATAGGCGGGCTAACCCTCTCTGACAGTCTTGCCATGCCTTTCTACATGTAAAGAGGTGTTCGCCTGTCGCCCCTGGGCTCGGGCAAGTGGTTGGCGAGACGCCCTTGCTGGCATCTCATTTTTCTTCCTCCTTTTATTCTCTTCCGTCCGGGGCCTGTTGGCCTTGACAAATTTCGGCTGAGTTGTCATCGGGCCCCGAGTTGGCTTCGGCACCCAAATCTGCTTGGTCTTGCATGGCCTTGGGGCCGGTTCATTCTTCAGTCGGCGGGCTGCCCCGATGTCCTTCTTCTCTATTCTCCCTAGCACTTGAAAGGAGTTGTGCACAAGGATGTTTGGAACGATCCGCTCAGGGATCACTTCGGCGCTACGGCCGTTCAGGTAGACTCTGACGCCTCCGACCAGAACAGACTTGCCGGTATTAGATGGCCGGCCCCTAGGTGCAGCAATAGCAGCATTTCTTTGGCTCCTTTGGCGGGATGCCGTATTCTTGGTAGCCGAGCCCGTGTCGAAACGGACGTGGTGGATAAAACAGCCCATGGTGTTGACCGATGTGCGGTCGGCAGTAGTTGTTGACGGCCCGGCAACAGCAGGCTTGGTGGCAGAAGTCCCCTTGGCGGAAACATGGGCTTCGACGGGCTTGGGCCCCTCAGTCTTCAGCAGATGGACGAAGGCCACCCCCAAGAAATTGGGGAAGCCCGCCACCGGAGGAAAGTTTTCGAGCTTGATCGGCACAACAAGGTAGCCGTGGTTGGCATGGTTTACGACGATTGATGGTCCGAAGCTGACGGCCATCGTAATCGTCGGAATATGATCCTGCAATTGCAAGTAAAAATAGTTTAGAATTTCATGACGAGGCCGTAGGGCCCCTAATCCCGACGAGGAGATGAAGGGAAGTCCAGTCCCACCGGGCGTGCCAGACTTGTGGATGCACTTTTGGGGCACTTCTTTTGTTCTTTTGTTATTCATTTGTTCATTCATTTATTCGGTTTATTTGTGCGAGGCCGTGCCAGTCACCTAGGTGACGATTTATTCGGGCTTCAAGGAAGCCCTGGGTGCGAATCATCTGACTAGTCAGATGATTGTATGTGTCGTGTCGGGACTGAGAACCCACCGTGCCATAAAGGTCATGACGTTAATTACATCACCTCGAAGAGTGGAAAATCTATGATTGATCGTCGAAAAAGGGGCCCTACGGCCTGAAATTCATATTAATGAAACGAGAGAGAAATCTCGGATTGCGTTTAAACGAACCCCGCATTGGGGCGTAAACGTTCATAGGTACATATATGTTGGTCACTTGCGGACCATTTCTTGTTCGGACGGATGTCCGCATTTGTAGCGAAAAGGACGACGATGAATCCGTACAAATGTCTATCGTGTATGCGGCAAGTTTAATGAGGATGCGGGATTGGATCCCGGTAGAGGCGAGTCAAGTTAACGAACTATTGGCCCGAGATGACTTCGGATCATAGCCATGTCGGGAGGGGCTCCCGAGGTCCACGTCCAATCCAGTGGGACATCGTTGCTTTTCTCTTCACACCTAGTCCGGAGGAGTGAGGGTCCCGAGGTATGCATGGTTATAGCATTTGTTTTATTATCGTCGTTCTAGTTGTTAAATTCCATCGTTTATTCACACACAGGTGGTTCATTTTCATTTATTGGTTTCATATCTTTTCTTTTATTTGGTTGGTTGTTTTTTTTTTGGAAGCACGCCGGTTTAGAGGCTAAGCAAAGGGGGGGGGGGGGCGGTTTCGGTGGGCAAGCAAGGGGCGCACCGATTTAAGGTGGCACAGGGGCGCGTCGGTTTATGGCAAGCAGGGGTGCCGGTTTAGCTACAAGGAGGGGGCGCCAGTTTCAAGGCAAGCTTGTGAAAATGGGTTTTGGGAGAGGGGTTAAACCGGCGCGGTACCCCGGGGTGCCGGATTAGGCCGCGCCGGGCCAAGGCTTGATGAATCAGGCTTCGTTTTGTTCTGCTCTTCTTTTCATTCAGACTAAAGTCTTTGTTCATTTAGCCATATAGGTTAAGGAGAGGATTTAAATGTTTTATTCTCTTGTTCGTTAATTCAGCAAGAGGGTTTAATTGTTTTGTTCAGAGGTTTATTATATGAAGGGGTTCTGGAACACAAAATATATGTATCATGTAAAGCTCATAGTGGTTCAAACACACATAGCCTCTTATCCTCAGAGAGTTCTTTTCGTTCATGCATTCATCATCCTGTGCGATTGTTCATTGTTCTTATCATTTGTGTTCTTGGAGAAAATTGGGCAGCATCTCCCCCGGACTGAGGTTTGCCAGGGGAAATGGAGGATCATCAAACAGAGTATTCCGGGACGACCCCCAAAATTCGGAGTAGCCAGACGGTGGTCCGATGGCCCACAGGTGAGTGCAGAAGCCCGAGGACCAACCTTCAAGGGGTTCTAGCAACTCACGGGTCGTACCTTCGCAAGAGCTCCAAAGGGGCGGATATTCGCCATGGATGGCTATGACTATTCACCCTTCGGACGGGCTCCTTCGAAGACCATGCCACAGAGAGGCAGGCTTCGAAGGGCCCTTGATGACTAGAAGATAGAGAGGGGAGAGAGTAGACTAACGAAGTAGAACACTACGTATAATCATAACAACTTTTCTTTTCATTCACTCATAAGAGAAGGGGGATACATGGGGGAACAAAAATACAGGAGGGGAATCTACCCCATGACAAAAGAAAACATCAGAAAAGAAAGAAAGGGGTACACCGGTGGGAGGGGAGCAGAGCACAAGCTCCTCCCCCTCCTTTCACTGTCACCTCTCTTCTCTTCTCTTCTCTTCTCTTCTCTTCTCCCTTTTTTCTTGCAGGTGGAAGCTCCTCTTTTTTGGCTCTTCTCTCTTGCTCCTCTTTTCTTTTGTCAGCCCGCCAACCTCCCTGCCCGTGGAGTATGCCTCCCTTTTATAGGAGTGGAGATGGGGGAAGCCTTCGAAGCCAAAAACCCCCCTTCATTTTCCTTCTTCTTCTTTTCCCGCTCGAAGACCCTGAGTGGCCTGCGGATAGGGGGAGCAGTAGAGTTGGGGAGCTGCTCGCCCGGGATTGGTCGACGGTGACCGGTGGAGATGCGACGTTCGGTGCGGAGCTCGAAGATTTCCATTTTTTGGAAGGTTGAGATGTGCAGGCGGTTGCCCGCCGGTTTGACATAGGCTTCTGCTCCATTTCAGGTAAAGGGTCTTCATCGTCGGTCTGTTCGCGGGAAAATAGGGCATCGGACTTAGGATGGGATGGTAGCCTTGGTTAAAAGGCATGGGGGGTGAGCGCGCGGGTTTAATTGCTTTAGAGGGGCGCGCCGGTTTGATTACTTTAGAGGGGCGCGCCGGTTTAAGATCCCTTGGAGGGGCGCGCTGGTTTAAGTGCAGGATGAGCAAGGCCGTGCCGATTTAAGTGTCAGGGGGCCTCGCCTCGGCTTCGTGGCGATTCAGATGAACACTTGCCCTTTCGAGGATGCTTTAGTTGTAATGCACCGCCTCCGTGCTGCTTAGTTCAAAGTCTCTGAGTTCCAGTTTAGGACTTTGAGTAGTTTTCGATGTATGCCGAACCCGTGTCTGAGATCCCGGGTTTTTTCCGATTCGGCCTTCAGCCTCACCAATTGGGGAGCCGGGGCCATCTTTTCTGCTTGAGAGGCTTCCTTGTTGGGTGGCGGAGCACCGGGCATGTATTCATCCTGCTTGGGGGAGGTATGGGGTTTGTTCGGCCTTTTCCATCTTCGACTTGCTCTCGGGTGCTGGGACGTGCATGCCGTATGATCATCTTTTTGACGTCCACAATAGGTACCAGCTTTGAGACCAAAGAGCAAGTGACTTCCGAATAAAAATACAAAAGAGAAAGAGAGAGCAAATCAAACTACAATTAACACATGGATGTGGATAATGACACTAGAAAATGACACACCTTTTAAAAATCCCAAGACAGTAACTAGATAAGAAATGTTCAACTTTACCGGCCCTTCCCATACATGCTCAACCTTGGGTGCAATACCTTGAGGGTTACTATCTAATTCAAATATGGCACTAGAAACCAAGGCATGGCTGCGGTTGGTACTTATATTTCTGGATCCAATTTCATCAATGTATTTCACTGCAGAATCAAGTAGTTCTGCTGATGCAACATGCAAATGATCCTATTTAGTTACTAAGCAAATTTAGTGCAAATTTACAAAATTCAGAAACTTAGCCATTTTTCCTAGATTAAGTGTCTAAAGCTTGTTAATAATCATCCAACTTCAATTATGACTTCAGAATCAACTAGTTAGTGTAGTGATGGTTAAGAAAGTTTTTATTGAACTCCATGACTTTGGAAATCTGCATTCTAAACTTGATAGCACACCTAAGAACTGAGCTCTTTATAAATAAATTATATTGAAAAAGATAAACTACAAGAAGTTTGGCATCCTTTAAATACTAATCATTTAGCCAACAACAAGTAGAATCATAGTGTAATATGGAGCTCAATAAGAAAGTCTCTATTGCAAGTCTCACGAAGCATTGTGGAAGGAGCCATATACATCTCTGTTGGTTTCTCTCTTACCACATGGATGGTATATTTCATAAAATATGCAAACATAGTACCATATTACATGAGCTACCACAGAATGCAAACATTTTTCTAATACATAATTACAGTAAAACAATAAGACATGAGATAGGAAACTGCCTACGTACTAAATCTGCAGCAGCCTGCAATGTGACATGATCACCCCATTCGCCAGTCTTGTCTCATTGGAAAATGGTGAGTACATTATGGATCAAACACAAAAATATCTACTAAGTCACTGTGTCCATCATGAGTGGCCATACCTAGACAACTTCTTCATAGACCTCTAGGTGACACTTAAATTGAGTCAAAATTGCAGATCTATATTTCAAATGTAAGGATTTATACAGCAAATACCAAATAAATAATTAGCTGTGCTTTGCATTTTTGACTGGGAGATGGGACCATAAACTTATTGATGCAATTAATATGATGTATATCACAAAAATAATGTAGACTAGACAAAGCTCACATGATAGCATTGACAACATAGTTCAAAGAAATAGGAAAATCAGCTGGGAAAACAACCACACTTGCTGGGATTATCCCAACAGGCATTTTTATTGCAGTCTACCAATCTTCTTTTTGCAGCAGCCCATTGACTACCTAACAAGTTATGAAATAAACATATAATGGAGATTTGTCTTTTGGAGGGAAGGGACACCTAGTAAATAGCCATGTGGAGTATACAAGTATACGAGAGATAGGCATCTGAAGAGGTAAGGTGGTAAAATAGCATTGAAGTTTTATCAAAAGTTAATATACAGAAAATCAAGGGTACATTTTTATATCCAGAATAAGTACAACATCCGTGCAATTTCAGCATCCTCTCATTTTTGAAAAGTTCTCCTTTACATGGCACAAAGACATGCATGGAGATGTACTGTAGAAGTTGTTGTCAAGTACGAGAGCTTAGTGTTATTCTAAATCAAATCAGACTTTTCAAACTGCATGATGAAAGGCTGACGTACAGTAAATCTGACATTTGAACATTGGGATGGTTTATAGACAACTTGCATGCATCATTGACCTCGACAAGAATGCCATCTCCACTCACACAAATAATCCCATCATATTTCGCAAGGTCCAATTGATGGAGAAACAACCGGTTGGAATGGCTGTAGGCAGGTACATAAATCAACATTATAACCAGCATCAAATACTCATTATCTATTGCATCTAAAGCTCACTTACACTATGACCACTAGAAGGAAGAAATGCTCCAACTTTAGAAATAAGACCTAGAAGGGGATTGTTGGCAGGAGGTGGTGCACGAATGATCAGGAAACAGAGATTTAATGTCAGGATTGGGGCGCAGGTTCTTGCAAAGTTGATATTCTAAGTAGAATTTGTCTCCATACTTGGAAAGCTGCTCGTTTTGCCTTTAACGAAAGAGCACAATTCAGTAAGACTACAAGCGGCATTTACCCATTAAAAAAAGCCAAAGATTGATCGAAAATACCTGAAGTTCTCAAGCGTAAGCAACTGTGTAATCTCCTTAAAGAGTTCTTTTTTGAAAGAAAAAAACTACAGTTAAGCTGTAATATTGTCTTTACATCAACCATCCAGTAGGATGTGCCACAAATTTGATAAATCGATTATTATGAGTATATATAATATATACAAATGATCACAGGATAATTACTAAAGGCAGTACACTTCTAGGTCCCAACTTCACCAAACAAAAGAATGGTAACAACATACAAATTGCTTTACACAAAGTAACATCAAACAGATAAAAAAGGACATGGCTGGTAGAAATTAGGTAGCTTAAAATCACTAATATATAGCAAATGAATGAAATCACAAAGAAAGTAAATTCTAGTTCATATATAGTCACATAGAAAAGTCAAGGGTCTAATCACATATTTCCATTAACAAACGCTATTAGCATGTATAAAAATAACTCATATTATCATCATCTTTGAGTTCTTTTCCTTTCAACCTGCAAAGAAAATGACAAATAAAAAGTGTAGTTGACATTGAAACCATGACAAATTATATGCTCGAAGCCCTCTTGCCTGATCATCCTAAAGTAATTATTACAATTCACACAAGGACACATGATCTTCTCATCACTATAGATTTTTTGAAATGCAAAATCTAAAAATTAAAATGCTCCATCCACATATCTCTTGCTCACCCTACAACATTGAATCAAATATATAAGTCAATAGTTACGTATTTTTTCCATCATAGAAAAGAATAACCACAATACCTTATTATGTATATATACCTTGGTTCTTGAATCCAACTCTTATCTAACAGTTTTCCACAAATTTGGCTATCAAATGGTGTGAAGAAATAAATTTGATCACTACGAAAAAGGTAACGAAAAAGTTAGTGTAATGATGGTTAAGTATATAATATACATTCTAAATTATCAACAAAAAAAATTGTATGGATCTAGGGGATTCTTTAACAAGTTTTAGTGGAAATAGTACAAATAAGAAACAATTTCTAACAGCCAAGGTTTGTTTATGACTTCCGTGTGATAAAAATCAAGGCAGAAGGAAAAGCAAAGATTGCTGATCAATGGACAAGCGTTTCCATAAATTCTTTAAATCAACACTTCGCATATTTATCCATATCATGTGGCTTAGTAATCACAATACTTGCTGCAGGAAAAGGTTCAATGTCCAAACCATTCTTGGGGTAAAATGGTGAAGGATGTGTCCGAGATGCCCTGTCCATCCTGGGGTTACCTTTGCCAGCCAGGATTTATCATTGGATCCAAAAAAAACATATTTTGAGGATCTCAAATGTGATAAAAGAAAAGACTCCTACATTATATACATAAAAGAAAGCAAAGCAATCATAAAATAGTATGAAAAATAAGCAAATATATGCAGTGAATGAACATGTCAAGCAGTAAACAATGCAAGCGGAAAGAATGATTTGGTGGGTTGATGCACAGAAAATGCTTTGGAGGGGCATGAAAGGAAATAACAACCATTTTTTTTTGGTAGGGAGAGAGACCATGTGGCCATATTGTATGAGCTTCTCTTAATATGATTGAGCAGGTCATGGAAACATACAGAGAAGTCACCAAGTTTTCACAAGATTTCTTGTTTTGCTGTCTCATATTCAATGTAGGCCCCATGTTGACAAGTTTGATTGTGCGGTTTACTCACCTTAATTAGGCATCTAATCTGCTAGAGGTATGTATATTGTTTTGTTTCACTGTCACCTTTTTCAACTCCCTCCCTCCCGAATACCAAGAGTAAACCCACCCACCTGGGATCAAGCCCAAATCACTGGTCACCCGATCCGCAGGCAGGCCAAATGTCTCTCGGATAGCAGGCTCCCCTCAGCCCGCCGAAGTCCGCAAGGTCAGAACCCAACTGAATCCCAGGGTGGTACCAGCCCTGCATTTGTGCCCACTGATGGGATTTGATATAGATGGTAATAAGCCACTTTCAAAGCCATGTTAGCGTACAAATGTTAGAGTTCATAAAATTTAGCAGGTCATGTACAGACGGAGAAAAATTCAAACTTAAGAGAAAAATGATATCATACCTCTGAACTTCGCATATGCCATAGCTGTAAGAAGCACTTTCAAAACTTGCAAAATAGTACTGAAAGTACATAATATTGTTGCCAAGGAATCAACATGCGTGCATGTCAAATGTACCAAAAAGAACAATACCATAAATAAAAGATATCTACCTGTCTGATGAAGAGTTATCAACAGAACTACATACCATGTTAAGAATATCTGTGAACAATGGAGCATTTTTTCCACCATCTAGTCCAGGATCACCTTCTAAATGATCATATGCAATGAGTTTCTATACAATATAGCATTTTGTCAGGAAATAACAGTGTGCAGCTAAGAAATCAACATTACAAGTGAATCGAAATATACATCATTCTGCATGTCTAACATTGTTCAGATATGAAACAAAACAATACAAATGGCCAAAAGAACAATGGGGGAATAAAGTACAGAACAAAAGGGAAGCTAGCCCAAGGGATGTTTGAAGTATGAAGGATATCCAAAAAGTGAGCCCTTATCTGAAAAGGTAATTTTTCTGAAAGCTAGATTCCAGCATGTTTATACCCGTAAGTGACTGTCTCCTTATAATGCACAACAAGGTTTATCGAATCAGGCGACTTGTATCATATCTGGGTCAGTACAAGATGGGCGCATCAAACCGAGTTAGACCAACTCGTACCAGATCTGGGTCGGCTGAGTTGAGCCGGTCCCCAAGCCAGTCAACCCTGATGCACCCTATATGCCAGCCTATTCCTAGACTAATTAAGCACCCCAGACTTGTGTTTTTATAGATAGAAATCAGGCACCATAGAAAATGAAAAACATAGGGGGATAAAAAGAAACCTCAGCTTTGATGACAGTAGAATTCAGGCCCCGTATGATGCATATCAAGAATGAATGAACTTATGAATCAAAACAATTATTAAAGCAGATTAAGGATTAATGAACTTTAGCAACCTAGGACTTAATATTTATAGATTTAATATGGGTTTCCTCACCTATGAACAAATGCAATGGCTTTTGTTTGGGCTTCCCTGCATATCACAATACAGTACATGGAAAGGCTTGCACTGACATTAGATGTGACTGTTATTTTCCCAACACCTACCCTTGTTCCCTAAAATATGACACCCCTTCATCGTCCCCAAGTATGGAGCATGCAGCTCTAGTACACTTCAGAGACATTTTCAGATTGGCTCCTCAAGCCATCCAACAGGATATTTCCACTGACCAATTTGCTATGATGTTTCCCCACACTCATCCCTGAGAGGCTGCATAATTCTTAGGTTTTTCCCAGGGGGTTTACATGTGATCCTATCAACTTTCCTGAATACCCTTCAACTTCCCTAAGAGTGAGCATGTCTTCTTTTTAGAAAATAGTGGATTGTATCACCAATCTTATTGCAAATAGAGGAGGCACAATCAAAGGTGACGAGAAAAGGTTCTTCTAGCACCCAAGAAGAAATAAAAACTAATGAAGATAATTACAATGTTCAAAAAAGACTCTTCCCGGACAACAGAGGAACATGAGAAATGAATGTAGACCAATAGGAAAGAAAGGGTAATGCTTGAATGCAAACATTGTCTGCATAGAGTCTACTTCCCCGGAAGGTGATCAAAAGATATATTAGTTTTTCCCATTTATCTTTTGCGTCATTGTGAATGCACCATGTTTTAGTCAGATGTATATGGTGCTTAGTTCAGTTTTGTTGGGTCTTACTCAATATCCTATTTAAACAGTAGAATGTGCAATTATAATGGATATGCCCCGAGGGATTCTTATACATAAAACTCTCTTTCTTGAAGTAGTGCATTGATATTTCTCTTGGCACAATTTGCATCTCGAGTATTCAGACGAAAAGGCATAATCAGAATGAATGTAGTGGAAATAGCAGTGCAATCTTCAATTATCATCCTATTCTGATGTGAAGTTTACTTATAATGGTTCCATGGGGAGTAGGGCTGACAATGGTGGTCCAAGTATCCGATTTCTGACCCAATTCCAACAATTCACAATCATGAACATAAGTGAAAAAAATCTTTTCCACATGTTATCTAAATTGAAAAGTTCTGATGAAATGTCAGAATAAGAAATGAAAACACATTTCCATATCTGATTTTTGATTTTTTTTTGATTATACTAAGCATATTTTGAATATTGTAATCTCACCTGAACATTTGTTTCAGATTAGTGGGCTGATGGCCCCCACGTAGGACTAGAGGCCCCAACGAGGGAATCGGGCTGGAGGGGATTACCCCTAGTGAGAAAATAGCTCCTATAGTAGACCTACCAAACATGAAATCAAACTAGTTTGCTGAGACATTCACCATAAGTATCAGGTTCTTCTTCATTACTCTCTCCCAAAGTTTTATAATGTGAGAATACAAAAAAATGTTTTTACTTCCCAATTATTTTCTTATGAAATTTACAAACATGTTCCACCCGATTCTTTACTTCCTCAAAAATTTTGAGAATGCAACCCCAACCCCAAGTTTTATGTTAGCACAATTGGGCATCATTTTGACACATTGCTTCTGGGAGATGCCTAGCTAACCCTTGCTCATTTGTCATTGTATCCGGATCTTGCTTATGGAAAACTCGTTGGCATAGGCGGAGGATGATATGCTTCAAGTTTCATGAATTGGATATGACCAATTTTATTAAGCGTTGATAGTCAATCTAACACATACACTCCTTTCTTGTCTAGACCAGAGCAGTCATGGCATTGATATGTTCCTTAATTTGAAGTGAATCTAAAGATTGCCTGTGGATATCAACTTTGGTTGAGTGCCTAAGGATGCTTTCCTCTTTTACAAGCTATCTGGTGTGACCAAATGAAGTTAGAGGATGCTTATGCTTAGTGATTCATGGGGATTGTTTTCCCATCATCAGGAGCACCTAGCCCTTCACTAGAGCACTCTCAATGTCCAGTATAGAAAAATGCAGCAATTGCAAAGAATTAAGATATTGCATAAAGTGATAGAAACTGTGTATAAAGTGGTATTAGTAGATTATGGGACCCACAAACCTGGGATTTGTGCTCTGCATCAGCAACCCTTGGCTTTACTATTTCACAATTTGCTATGACAAGCATATTGGGAATAGTGCCATCAGTCTGACAAAATTCAATTTAAACTATGTTAGAGAAAAAAGATACCAAATGCTTGGGCATAGAAAAATGATTTAGATAAAAGCACATGCGAACATAAACACCATCAGTTATCAACATTTACATGAGGGAACAAAGCAAGGACCAAGGAGAAATAAACCAGAGAGGAAACTGTGGACAAAGAATAGTAATAACATAAGATGACAAGAAAACAAAGTAGTAAAGCAAATAGTTTCCCTCATAACAAGTAAATAGTTCCACTACATATTCTATTCCCCATGACCCACTGGGAGGAAAAATCAAACTAGAAAGATCTACATGAAGCATTCTACAACCCCTGGCCTGTGTGAATAATTTAAAGCATATTAATTAATAAGCAAAAACCTGAGTGAAAATTTGTATGATCTAGAAAATGATGAAAGAAGGTTCTGCTGGCAATCTTACTCCAGTAAGCAAGACGTAGCCTGGGTCATGTATCTTACGGAGGCAAGGAGGTGGAGAGGTGAAGTAGAATATGGAGGAAAAGTCTGCACCATAGGTGAGGAGGGAGAGGGGTAGAGGAGAAGATGGAGGAAGAGTCCGCAGAGGAAGGGTGCTAGGGAGGCGAGAGGAGGCGGAGTGGGAAGGAGAATACCTTCACAGTCTCGTAGATGAGTATGATTCGGTGCTGGCGGGTTAGGAGTCGGTGCTGGTGTGGGGGTGACGACGAGCAACCTTGTGGCGTAGCAGCAGAGCAAGAGCACGACGGCGGTGGTCGAGGAGCGTCACCTGGCGCCGGCTGCGGCTAGGCCCTGCGGATTTGGGCATCTATACATAGCGCACCTGCTGGCGGCTCCTGCGGCTACCGAGGAATAGTAAGGGGGGAGAAGTGGGTGGGGGAGAAGGGGGCAGGGAGGCGATGAGGCAGAGGGGTAGAGGATGATGTACACCGGAGGCCGTGAGTAGGCAGAGAGGTGGAGGGAGAAGATGAGGAAGAGTTCCGGGGCGGGAGGGGCCCAGGGAGGTGAGAGAAGAGGTGGAGTGGTGGAGGAGAAGGTGGATTGAGGAGGGAGTATGTCTGCGATCGAGAAGGAGGGAGGGGAGTTACGATCGTGAGGGAGCTCGAATGTGGCGCGCGCTTTGGGGGCATTTTTAGTGGATTAGTCTTTTTGTATAATCATTTTGAGGCAATTTCAAAATGCCTCTATATAGGGTTTTAAGTAAAGAATAAAATTAAAATATTTTAGAGGTAATATTAAAAATAAAATGCCTCTATTTATGATAATTTAGAGACAATTTTAATAAATGTCTCTAAATGAACTGCCCATATATCTATAATTTTTTTGTAATGAATGAAAAGACCGATAATAATAATAATAACAACAACAACAACAAAAGTGCGTCACCAAGTTAACATAGCCAACACCGAAGAGGTGCACACATCAGTTTCCATGTGGATGATGTGAAATGGATTGACAAAGTTGGGAGTGCCCCACTGGAACAACGCCCATTGTGTAATATCCGTGGGTTTCGAATTGTGTTTTTCGTAGGGATTCAGATTGTGAATGATGGACTTTTCAATCCCAAATGACATTCGGGTTATGATCGGGATTTTATCCCATTTCCGTATAAAAATGGAAAAATAGAAAAGTAAACTTAAAGTAAAAGTAAATTAAAAAAATTCCCCCCGACCCCCCCTCTTCTTCTTCCCCATTTCTCTCCCCCATCTCTCACCTCTCCCCCTCAAATCTCATCGCCTCACCCCGATCTCCCTCTTCCTCCACTGGCGACGCCGGTGGGGCGAGACGGGGGCTACGGTGGAGGACGAGAAGGGTTGGGCGAGCCGACGACACCGGTAGGGTGAAGCGACAGCCGTAGTGGCTCTGCGACAAACGGGGTGAGCAGATGATGTAACGACCCGAGTTTTTTAGATCTAGTATCCGAAAGTTTCGGAGCATTTCTGCGGGTCCCAGATCGGGTTTTCTAATTAAAATAGAATTTTTTGAATATCAGATCTTTAGATCCCCAAATATGAGATAATAAATTATTTTTGGGCTTCGTTGCATAACGGGTGAGTTGCGCATTTTTTGAAGATCACGGGGTTAATTTTTGATATTTTTTATTTTTCAGATTTTTCAACCCCGAAATTAAAATCTATAAATAACCCTTAACCCCCTCATTCTCTCAAACCCTCCCCATGTCCTCTGTTTCTTCCCCTCTCTCACTCTCCCACCTCTGGCGGCTAACGGTGGGTGTACATGTGAAAGGCTGAGGTGGTGAGGCGATGGTGACGACAGACGGTGAAGACGAGGAAGAGATCGAGAGCGGCAAGCGCAGCGTGTTCGTGAAGGAAATGAGGAATAGCTGCGGGGTTTTGGAGGTTTTTGGCATGGATCGGTGTCCCCTTCGCGTGGAGTCTTCGTGAGAGGTAGGGGGAGAGATCACGAACCCTTGTGTGTTGATTTCCTGTGATTTCATGCCGATTTGGGCGAGTTAGAGTGGGTTTTCTTCTTGCCGGGAAAAAATGCATGTTTTGGGGCGAGTGGCATTTCCCGCCGATCAGGGCAGTATTTCTTCACCAATCTCGTGAGATTGATGGAATGGATGTTGGGGAATGATTCCCCCTTACTTTCCCCATGTTTCCTTGTGATTTGGGGCCGAGGTGAGGTCAAGAGAGGGGTTTCATTATGTTTTGGGAAGGTTTGAGTATGATTTGGGGTGAGCGACGGATTCGTTCAATCGTCCCAAGTTTTGTGATTTAAATGTGTCTTCTCGGTGGGTAGGAGGTTGGGGAATGGTTTCCCCTTAGTTTCCCCCTTCTGTGGAGCGAGCAAGGTGTGGAACGGGACCCCATGGCGGGGCTCCTGCTGTTAAATCGCCAGAATCGGTCGATCGATGGCCTGGATCGGTCGATCGTTCTGGCCCAATCTGAACAGGCCGTTCTGGGAATTTCGGTCGATCGACCCAGACAGGACTGGTCGACCGATATGCCCTATCTCCTGGCATTGGTCGACCGACCCAAGCCCCTTTTGGTCCGTTTGACCCCCGTAACTTGGTTTTCACCCTGAAACACCTAAATTAATATTGTAATCATAAATTTCATTAAAAATTAGGCCACCTTGGCCTTGGTTGGGCGGCGGTCGCCCCAAGATTCGGTTCGCCATGAGCTAAGCTTTAGAGTTTTTACGGAGGGTTTACCCGCATGGTTGGGTGTTCTTATAAACACCCCATGTATCTATGTGAGTTACTTGGGGTTAGTGTCCCTTGGTCCTTAGACCGGCCTTGAGTGCCAACTCAAGGGACGTGTTTGTGTGAGTTGTTCGGGTCGGTTTTAGTGAGTTTATGCCCAACCTTGTGTCACAACTTGGGGCCTTATTCCACTCGGGTTTTGAGTACGTGCGTGGGCACTCTGATGGTTTCCGTGAGACTACGGGTTTACTGTTTTACCGTAGCACTACCTTGAGGGCATATCAAGATAGGACCAGGCGAGACTACCTAGTAAGTACGACACTCATAGCAGAGGTGAGACTGCCTGAGTGCAAGTACCTTGGCTTGGGCATGTGTACGTGGCTATTGGGGGTAGGGGCGCATACCCCGTGTCAGGTTGCAGGAGGCGGCCGTGCTGTTGGTAGCAGAGGCATAGACCCTAGTTAGTCCCTGGGAGTGGTGTGCATGCGTGTCTCTTTGCCTTTCCCGAGACCGGGTGTAGGTTGTGCGTGAGACTTGAGAGGTGCATGGCCATTCGAGGTAAAGTTACCGACAGCTCGCGGCCCTCTTGGAAGTTGAGGTAGAGCTTACACGACGGTGAGGTCGTGGCTCCCTTCTTGGTTGGGGACAGGGATTTCTCCGGTATTGAGGCCGTAGTCCTCCCGAGAGTGGAGGTTGTGCCCCTAACCGCATGGTCTTAGCTGTGGCACTTCCGTCACTGAGGATGGGCCTTCATGACAGAGGTGTCATGGGTCTTTCCGGGTAGCGTTGCCGTTGTTCACCGTTGGTTCGACAGTTCCAACCACGAGGTCGAGGTTTTTCCGTTGAGAATAGGAGTAGCTTAGAGAGCCGTGTTTCCACTGACTGCTATCGTTACTGCTCTTGGAACTATGGTTACTCCAGTTGTTATTGTTATTATTGCCTTTTCTATTGCCGCCACTTCTACTATTGTTGTTGTTGTTTACGGTTGTTCTTATAGTGGGGATCCGCATGACCCCTACTGTAACGACCCGAGAATCCGATTACCGGGAGAGACCTGATAACCCGAGACTCGAACCGCCGCCCACGAGCCGGGAGGGCTCGGAAGGGCTAAAAGGAGTGTGGAGGCACAAAGAAATAGGAAATAGAGCAGGAAACTACAACAATTAACAGAAACAAATAAACAACTACTACAACAGAGTCCAGTCTAACAGAAAGTATAGTCTAAAGCAGTAAAGTGTACCACATGCCGAGTGAACACTCGGCCCGGCGAGCTGGCAACTAAGAACCTCCGAACAGCACCCTCAAACCACGAGGAAGAACCGCCGCACCTGAAAAGTAGGGGTGAGCCTCCTGTCACTGGCCCATTAGGGATCCCGCGGAACCCCAACTGAGAACAACGGCGACACGGAAAGCTGTAACCACAAGTGCAACAGTAACAGCAGGAACAGTAAACCCGGTGGTCGGTCAAAACTCGACACTACAACTACTCCTACTGTATCGGTCAAGTAGAAAGAGAAATCCCGATCTCACAGTCGGGAACCATACCATACTAGCATCACTTACCCAAGTAAAAACACACGGCTACCCCGCCGTAAAGGCCTATCTCCAGGGACACGGCCAACCTGGACACGATGTCCAAGGTGTAACCCCGACCATCCAGTCACGGACACCGCACCAACAAGACGCAATCTTGGTAAAGACACTAGCACTAGTCTCACGGCATGAAAACCGATACACGTGCCACGATGAAACAACCAGAACTCAACGATCAACACGACCGAAAACCTGAAGGTCAAAGTCACGAAAACTGACAGTCTGTCACTCCCGACTCGACAGGAGTACCTCCCACTAGAAGCAAGGCCGAATGCGTCCACTGGCGTCTTAGTCCGCACATCAGGTTTCTCCCTCCGACCCAGCGGGAACTGAGACACCGTACAAGTAACCACAAACATGTGACTAGCTGGGGTCACGCCCGTCGGCGTGGGTCCAATGGCCCCCAACCACGTGTCCACACACAGACCATACGTCCTAGGTCTGGCCCTCTGACTGGTTTTCCCCTCAGCCGGACTCTGGCTGCAAGATGTGGGGCCCGACGGAAACCGGTCCACAAACCGTCTCTAAGGGTAGCCTCTCCACCACTCCCTGGTAGGACCACACGCGTGTAAGCAGGCTACGACTAGTGGAGGGTCATAGAGAGAGTAGACTCTCAAGTCAACGAAAAACAACGTCCAAACCCGACGAAGTACGGGGACCGTCCCACGTACCAGCACCGTCGCACGGTGATCACAATCGGAGAAGAAACGGGACTCACAGTCCACGGGCCGCACACTCGGCCACGCAGAAACGCAGAAACACGGTTCCCAAAGCAGCTCACAGGCCGCCAAACCAAATCTCACTCTCAGGGAAAGGCGGGAACTCTCCAGCCCCAGGCTGGCAATTGGACTCACAGTCCAAGGCCACACGCATGGCCCACACGGAAAGCACAGAAGCATGATTCCCAGGGCGACGAACAAGCTGCTACGCCGATAACGGGACTCACAGTCCAAGGCCAAACACATGGCCCACTCGGGAATCATCTTCCAGGAAATCTCACGGCATGCGGGGGAGACCCCATCGCACGCACACAGATACACGGTGACTCGGTCTAGCGTAACACGAAAGCCCGGCATGCGAGAAGTCACCCAGACTCTCAAACCCCCAGGCACGCTAAACGAAGTAGCACGGTCCTCCCGACACCCTCAAAACACGGACACAGAATCCCACGGGTGTCTGGGGCACTCACAAGACCGCAAGTCGACCACTGGGTCACGACCGGGTCGACTAGAGACCTACACAATGCGAAACGATCGCGGAGAACATGAACACTCATCTCGGTACCACCCAGAGCCTGACGGTCTAAGCTTGGGCTGTCACAATCTATAACGGTCCAAGCCTCGACCGTCACAACCACTCTGACGCACCAACATAGAGCCATCAGACGCTCGGTGCAAAGTTATGTGTGACGCGCCTACAATGGTGCGTCATAGTCTCTGACGCGTCAGCCCTGGTGCGTCACAGTCTGTGACGCGCCAGCCCTGATGCGTCACAAGATAAGATGAAACCAACTGTGATGCGTCCTGCTCGGTGCGTCACAGTCTGTAACGGACCAACTCTGGTGCGTTGCAAGGTGGGTACGCGTCCGCTCTGACGCGCCCACACAGGGGCGTTACAAGGATGTGACGCGCCAGTCTTGGTGCGTCACAGGTCTTGACCCCGAACGGTTAAAATTAACAACCAAAACCCGACGGTCCAACCCAGGCGCGTCACAGCGCCGTGGCGATCTATCGTGGGACCGTCACACACCCAGACCACCAAAAGGCTAAACGGGCCCTGTGATGCACCCACCCTGGGGCGTCACAGTCTGTGACGGTCTCTGGAAGGACCGTCACACCCATCCAAGAACGCTACGGCGGGAAATGACCCAAAAAATATCCCACGCCCCCATACCTCCACAGGAGAGGGGTAAAACAAGGGGAAAGCCCCCAAATAACCCCTAGCATGCATCTACGGCCTCGTATCGGCCAAAAATGCAATGAAACGGGAGATCGGCCCACAAGCCCTAAAATATGGATTTTTCCCCAAATTGCCCCGATTAGCCCGCTCGGCTCACCACGGCCTACGAAACTCGTGGAAAAGAAAGATCACGAGGTGGGGGTCCATCTCCCTACCTCCACCGAAGATTTCGTGCCCCGAGCTCGCCGATCCACGAAGAAAACGCCGTTGAAGCCTCGCCGTTCCATGAACCCACGGCCGAGCTTCACCACGCCTCCACTGCCTCGATCCTCATCCATCATCGCACGTGCCTCGCCCGCGCCATCCCCACCTCGCCCGCACTCCACCCCGTCGGCCGCTGGAGAGAGAGGGAGAGAGGAGAGAGCGTGAGAAGAGAGAGGGAGAGAAGAGAGAAATGAGATGGGAGAGAGAGAAAAAGGGAGGGGGGTTTATATAGAAAATTTGGAAATTCTAAAAAATACCAAAAAATAAGAAAATACACCCTCGCGATCCTCGAAACGCACCGATCGCAATGGTACCACCCGTGCCCAGGTGAACGACCCGGTTCACCCGTAACGAGGTTCCGAAGGAATTACCGAAACACACACCGGGAATCGGAAAACACAAGCGGAAAAGCCACGGACGTGTTCCGGGCCTCCGAAACAGCTTCGGATCGTGCCGATCCGAACACGAAAGATCTCTGAAACATCATTTCGGACACAACGGAGCTAGATTCACCGGAAACGCAGATCCAGAACCCGAGAAGGAGGATCCGCAGAACCCGGGGCATTACAGCCCTCCCCCCTTAAAAGAATTTCGTTCTCGAAATTCAGGACCTAGCACGAAGTCACAGGGGAAGAACATTGAACCAACTGACAACGCTGTCAGAGCCCCAGCACAAAAAATCTCGATTCTCACGAAAAGCTCCAGACTTGAGGGACACATCCAGACTATAAACACAACAACACCTCGCTCTATGCGTCGAGCACACCGGCCATCAGAGTAGGCACACACAAAGAACACAGTCCATCGTCACCTCAGACACCACGTGAACCAATCATGGCACCGCTGCCACCATCTCGCTCACCGAGGAGACACAGTCCTCGACACAAGAAACAGCTACCAATCCATCCAATGGTCGGCAGACAAATCGCACATCAGCTTCACAACCAGCTGACAGGTCGCACACCCTCTCAAGGGAACAACCAAAATCGAGCTCCCACCGGCTCAAGTAGTCATCTCGACAGACCGCAACCAGAAGATTGACTCAGCACCAAGAAACACCCCACACATGGCAAGCTGAAAGCTAGACATATCAATGTGCCAACTCTTGTCAGAAGATAAACTTCGACAAAGCCCAGATCCCGTCCGGAAAGGCACATCACAGAAACGACCATCAAAGGTCTCGCCGGCACACGGCTCTCGCCACGCTCGAGCCCCGACAACCAGCATCTTCTGTCTGTGAAAAGACCATCCACTGGTCGCCAGATACATGTCAACAGGAAACCTCCACCGACCCAACAGGCACGATCCAACTCACAGCAGGTCATCCGCTGACTCACACACAGACCGATGCCACATCTCGAGCTACACTCCTCTCGGACTCCGCATCCGAGCTCGAACATCATGCCAACTTGACTCTCTCGGGGAGCACGATGAAACCAAATGACAAGATCCTGGTGTCTTCAGTCATCACCTCACTCGACTCAGACTTACAAGGGAACCATCCCACGCTAGTCACCAAACCAGGGATAACCATTGTGACACCAACGTCCCGTCAAGGACCACCCTTCCGACGCCAATCTCACTGCAACCTGGTCGCCAACGCTGCGGCCAATACACACGAGTCCCCAAGCAATACACATCTTACCGTGATCGACTACGAGACTAGCCTTACTAGTCACTCGCAGCTACCAAAAGGAACCCACAGCCTGTCAGAGATCACTTCTCCAAAAATGATCTCATCCGAGGACACAACTTCCCACACAAGTCGGGCACCAAGCTACCGACTCTGACCAACATGTCCTCGACCACCGTCAGACGACATCCTCAACAACCCTATCCGGGTCCAACACCGACGCCTGACACGACTTCCATAATAGGAACAGGGTACTCATGCGGCGCACTAGCCAACACATTCCCCAACACTCCATCCTGCTAGTGCCAAGAACCACGATACCTCAAACAACGGCACGGCAACAACACGTTTCGCACAGAGGAACAATCCTCCAATGCTCAATGCAAATTCAGGAATCCGCCCGTAGCAACCGACGCTACGATCCTGAACTAGTGAGTCACAGGCCCACCAGGCTTCCGCTGCGCACTCTGATCCACGCGCACAGCCATAAATTCTCGGAAACACCGCCCAACCGACAGTCATCCTTCCGAAAAAGTGCCAACACACTCTCACACGACAAGGGAATTGGCACAACTTCTCACATGCAACCACCTGGCCAAGACAAGGAGCACATCTCGCACGGACTTCATGGCACACAAGGCCAACCAATCCAAACACGCAATGCAAGACGACGAACCTTGGCCAAACACAATCTCTCCAACCAAAGGGGAGACCAAATGCCCTTCCGACCAACGGAAGAACTCCACGCTCGACCTAATCTCAACCCTCGCGCACGCTGGAATCAGCCCCATCCAGCACCAAGGAAAACCATTGCTTCCATCAGGTCAGCACCTCTGACACACTCGACGAGTGTCACGTCGGACCACAAAACACAGCATCTCTCGATGCACCACCGCTACAATTCCTCGAACTGCAGCGCACCGCGCCAAGAGCCGCAACATGAGCCATAACTGGCAACCGTCAACGCTCATCCTCGAGTCCCGAACTCACCGCGGAACCTTCACACCTTAGACCAAATCCAAGGCGAACGCACCCATCCACTGACAGAAGCACAGGAGCAAAGACTTACCGGGACATCTCTGCCAGATCATGCCTCGAAATCCGCAAAACATTTGAGACCGACACGTCATTTCTGACGCCACAGAGCACGACAAGAACACCAGGCTCGATGAGACAGCAGCTCACCGAGAAGATCCTCCGCTCATCCGAGCACACTTCTCAATCAGAACACCTCAGGGGTTGGACAGACCTCAAGTTGGAGTGGCAAAAACTGACAGCAGCTCCCTCAGAGCACGCTCACAGCCATTTAATCACGAACAATCCTCTCCAGCCACCTGGCCATGCTGCAGACACCTCGAACGCAGCACCGCGGGTTCACGCCTGCCAGCAACCTCTGCCCAACGCAGCACAACTAGGGCCACCACCGATGAGGGAGAAGGCTCTTGACCTCGATCCTTAGACCCCGTGCTGGCACGAAAGCCACGGACAGTAACCACCTTCACAGCGCCAACGCCACGCACTCAGGCTCTCAAGCGAGAAACTAGGCGGAAATCGAACACAAAACCCTAAGCCAGCTGCCGACTATACTGGACCTTACGAACTCTGATCACTATAATATTTCAAATTCCTATGTACATCCACAACCACCGCTCTGATACCAGCTGTAATGACCCGAGAATTCGATTACCGGGAGAGACCCGATAACCCGAGACTCGAATCGCTGCCCACGAGCCAGGAGGGCTCGGAAGGGCTAAAAGGAGTATGGAGGCACAAAGAAATAAGAAATAAAGCAGGACAATATAATAATTAATAAATAAACAACTACTACAACAGAGTCCAGTCCAACAGAAAGTACAGTCTAAAGCAATAAAGCATACCACATGCCGAGTGAACACTCGGCCCGGTGAGTTGGCAACTGAGAACCTCCGAACAGCACCCTCGAACCACGAGGAAGAACCGCCGCACCTGAAAAGCAGGGGTGAGCCTCCTGTCACTGGCCCAATAGGAATCTCGCGGAACCCCAACTGAGAACAACGGTGGCACGGAAAGCTGTAACCACAAGTGCAACAGTAATAGTAGGAACAGTAAACCCGGTGGCCGGTCAAAACTCGGCAATACAACTACTCCTACTGTACCGATCAAGCAGAAAGAGAAATCCTGATCTCACATTCGGGAACCAGACCATACTAGCATCACTCACCGAAGTAAAAACCCATGGCTACCCCGTCGTAGAGGACTGTCTCCCGGGACACGGCCAAGGTGGACACGCTGTCCAAGGTGTAACCCCGACCATCCGGTCGCGGACACCACACCAACAAGACGCAACCTCGGTAAGCCACTAGCACTAGTCTCACGACACAAAAACCGACACATGTGCCATGGCGAAACAACCGGAACTCAACGGTCAACATGACCAAAAACCCGAAGGTCGAAGTCACGAAAACTGACAGTCTGTCACTCCCGACTCGACATGAGTACCTCCCACTAGAAGCAAGGCCGAATGCGTCCACTGACGTCTTAGTCCACGCCTCAGGTGTCTCCCTCCGGCCCAGCGGGAACTGAGACATCATACAAGTAACCACAAACATGTGACTAGCTGGGGTCACGCCCGTGGGCGTGGGTCCAACGGCCCCCAACCACGTGTCCACACACAGACCATACGTCCTAGGTCTGGCCCTCTGACCGGTTTTCCCCTCAGTCGGACTTTGGCTCAGCCGAACTCTGGCTGCAAGACGTGGGGCCCGATGGAAACCGATCCACAAATCATCTCTAAGGGTAGCCTCTCCACCACTCCCTGGTGGGACCACACGCGTGTAAGCAGGCTACGACTAGTGGAGGGTCACTGAGAGAGTAGACTCTCAAGTCAACGAAAAACAACGTCCGAACCCGATGAAGTACGGGGACCGTCCCACGTACCAGCACCGTCGCACGGTGACCACAGTCGGAGAAGAAACGGGACTCACAGTCCACAGGCCGCACACACGGCCACACAGAAACGTAGAAATACGGTTCCCAAAGCAGCTCACAGGCCGCCAAACCAAATCCCACTCTCAGGGAAAGGCGGGAACTCTCCAGCCCCAGGCTGGCAATTGGGCTCGCAGTCCAAGGCCACAAGTATGGCCCACGCGGAAAGCATAGAAGCATGATTCTCAGGGTGACGAACAAGCTGCCGCGCCGATAACGGGACTCACAGTCCAAGGCCAAACACATGGCCCACTCGAGAATCATCTTCCATGAAAACTCACGGCATGCGGGGGAGACCCCACCGCACGCACACCGATACACGGTGACTCGATCTAGCGTAACACGAAAGCCCGACACGCGAGAAGTCACCCGGACTCTCAAACCCCCGGGCACGCTAAACGAAATAGCACGGTCCTCCCGACACCCTCAAAACACGGACACAGAATCCCACGGGTGTCTGGGGCACTCACAAGACCGCAAGTCGACCACTGGGTCACGACCAGGTCGACTAGAGACCTACACAATGCGAAATGATCGAGGAGAACACGAACACTCATCTCGGCACCACCTAGAGCCTGACGGTCTAAGCTTGGGCTGTCACAATCTGTAATGGTCCAAGCCTCGACCGTCACAACCACTCTGACGCACCAACACAGGGCCGTCAGACGCTCGGTGCAAAGTTGTGTGTGACGCGCCTACAGTGGTGCGTCACAGTCTCTGACGCGGTTGCCCTGGTGCGTCACAATCTGTGACGCGTCAGCCCTGATGCGTCACAAGACAAGATGAAACTAACTGTGACGCGTCCCGCTCGGTGCGTCACAGTCTGTAATGGACCAACTCTGGTGCGTTACAAGGTGGGTACGCGTCCGCTCTGACGCACCCACACAGGGGCGTTACAAGGCTGTGACGTGCCAGTCTTGGTGCGTCACAGGCCTTGACCCCGAACGGTTAAAACCAACAACCGAAAGTCGACGGTCAGATCGTCCCTGACGGTCCAACCCAGGCGCGTCACAGCGCTGTGGCAGTCTATCATGGGACCGTCACACACCCAAACCACCAAAAGGCTAAACGGGCCATGTGACGCACCCACCCTGGGGCGTCACAATCTGTGACGGTCTCTGGAAGGACCGTCACACCCATCCGAGAACGCTACGGCGGGAAACGACCCAAAATATGTCCCACACCCCCATACCTCCACGGGAGAGGGAGAAAATAAGGGGGAAGCCCCCAAATAACCCCTAGCATGCATCTACGATCTCGGATCGGCCAAAAATGCAATGAAACGGGAGATCGGCCCACAAGCCCTAAAAGATGGATTTTTCCCCCAAATCACCCCTGATTAGCCCGCTCGGCTCACCACGACCTACGAAACTCGCGGAAAAGAAAGAGCATGAGATGGGGGTCCATCTCCCTACCTCCACCGAAGATTTCGCTCCACGATCTCGTCGATCCGTGAAGAAAACGCCGTTGAAGCCTCGCCGCTCCACGAACCCGCGGCCGAGCTTCACCGCGCCTCCACCGCCTCGATCCTCATCCATCCTCACCCGTGCCTCACCCGCGCCATCCCCACCTCGCCTGCACTCCACCCCGTCGGCCGTCGGAGAGAGAGGGAGAGAGGAGAGAGCGTGAGAAGAGAGAGGGAGAGAAGAGAGAAATGAGAGGGGAGAGAGAGAGAAAAAGGGAGGGGGACTTATATAGAAAATTCGGAAATTCTGGAAAATACTGAAAAATAGAAAAATACACCCCCGCGATCCTCGGAACACACCGATCGCGATGGTACCACCCGTGCTCAGGTGAACGACCCGGTTCACCTGCAACGAGGTTCCGAAGGAATTACCGAAACACACACCGGGAATTGGAAAACATACGCGAAAAAGCCACGGACGCGTTCCGGGCCTCGGAAACAGCTTCGGATCGGGCCGATCCGAACACGAAAGATGTCTGAAACATCATTTCGGACACAACAGAGACATATTCACCGGAAACGTAGATCCAGGACCCAAGAAAAAGGATCCGCAGAACCCGGAGAATTACACCTACTGCGCCAATGAGATGAGGTTCACCCCTTCTTTTTCTGGTGCAACGTTTCCACGTGGAGTTCGATGATTTGGTGTAGCGTCCTGAGTGTTTAGTGGCCAACGTGCTTGAGTCGGGGTATGCCCCAAGGCTATGTACTTTTCCTTTCTTTTAGACTGTACTTTTTGGACATTATACTCTAGACTGTAAAGTGTTTAAATTATATTACATATAATTTAATTTCTGCACCTTAAATTATGTATTTATTTTAGATTCGAATGCATCTCCACAGCGCTATTTAGACCCTTCTGAGCCCGTGGCTCGTAGGTAGCGGGCCAAGATTCGGGTCATACCGGTTCCTTTCTAGTACTCGGATCCTGGGTCGTGACAGACGATGCTGGTGGCAGCGACAGGCCACGGCAGACGAGGTGAGCAGGAAGCAGTCTTGTTGGGTTGCGGCGTGCAGCGTGCAGGGGAGAGGTAAGCAGTGAGTGCTGGTAGTGTGAAGGGCGAGCCGGCCACGGGGAGGGAGAGAGCGCCGGCGAGCCCCTGAGGGTGTGCTAGGTGGGGGCGGCCATGGCTGTAGTGGTGGCAGCGAGCGCCGGCGGGGTGGCGAGCTACAGCGACGTGCAGCGGTGGCGCAGCGGCTTCGCGGCGGGGATGAGTGGTGGTGATCGGCCCCGTGGGGCAGCGATCCAGTGGGGTTACTCACCTCCAGAGGTAGGGGGATGGTTCATAACCCTTCCTTCATGTTTTTCCTGCCAATTTAAGCTAGAGAGAGATGTTATTTCATGCTCGGGAATAATTTCATGCTAGGGGCGTAGAGTTTTAATTTTTTTTAATTTAACTAATTACTTGTTATTGTGGTGTGAATGGAGGGGAAATGATTCCCCGTGTTTGCCCTCTCATTCAAGATGACTAGGGCGTGATTTGGTTCCCGTCCAACAGGTTACCGGACATTATTAATGGATTTACTGGGTATCTTCCAGAATAATTATGTTGCATTTTTCAGAATATTTATAAAATAATTTAGAGTTTTTTTAGAAAATATGTAGTTGCGGTTTCCTATGAAGGGACCTTCCCGCATGGTTCGTGTGGGCTAGCGATCATTGGATTTGATGTCTGGCCATGTGTTCTTGTGGTTTGGCGGTGTTGGGCCGCGCCATGTCCATAGTCCGTGTGCATGAGCTGGTGATACTCCGGTGGTTCTCGTTCAGACGAGGGTGTTTCCGTAGGACGGTTGGAGCCGATTGTCGAGGACCCTCCCTTGTGTAGACACTGAGGAGTCCATCTACACTTAGACGTTGAGGAGCCCATCTCCACGTAGACGTTGAGGAGTCTGTCCGCACTTAGACATTGAGGTGTCTTTCTGCACTTAGGCGTTGAGGAGTTCGTCTAGTGTGTATGCACACGCGGTTTGGGGGCTCGGACACCGTGTCGGTGGGAGTAGAGATATAGACCCTAGGTAGTCCTAGTCAGAGGTGTGTGTGTGTGCACGCGTGAGTGTGTGTCTCACTACCGTACTCCTGGAGTGGAGGTGGACAGTGCGTGAGATATGAGGTGCGGTATAAGATATCAATGGATGCATCCGACTTTGCTAGTAGTAGGTGGTTCTCCTATCACTTGTGGTCGTGGCTTTCCGGACAGTGAGGTCAGGGTTCTCCCAACACATGTGGTCGAGATATTGTGTTATCAATTCGTGGTCGATCTTCTTCCAACTGTTGTTGTCGAGGTTTTCTGTCATGGGTAGCCGTGGTGTTGCGCTACCTATTTGTGGTTTGTGTGACAGCGTTACTAGTAGTTTTACTTGTTTACTGTTGTTACTGCCAGTTGCACGTTTATCGTGTTATATATATATATATATTGTTGTTGTGATTTTGTGAGGTGGGGATTCACGGGACCCTACTGAGCCAATGAGATGAGACTCATCATTATTTTCTTTTAGGTGGAGGTTCGAGCGTTCAGCGCGACGCCAGTGGTATTTAATTGTCAGACTGTGTACTTTCCTTTCTTGTCAGACTGTACTTGTGTAAACTTGAACTCTACGCTCTAAATTATTTAATTATGTTATTTATGCATTTTAATTTTTGCACTCTAATTATGCATTTATTTTAGATTCTTACATGCTCCCACAACAATAACTTAACCCTTCCAAACACTGTTGTATGACTTTCGTGAGTGACGAGTCAGGATTCGGGTCGCGCCAATTATTTTTGGATACTCTGATCCTGAGTCATTACACATTGGATGCAGGAAGAACAATTAAAGGGATGATAACTTTGGTCGTTGTGGTTGCTAGCTATAAAATGAGTGCCATGTGCTACTCTTCCATGAGTGGGGAGGAAGCTTGGCTTGGCATCGAGTGCAATATGGGAAATATCACATTACCAACTTGTTCTGCTGATTCTGGATGGCCACCACACTAGCTAGTGTGGATTGTTGCATTCGTTTACTTATGAGACGTCGAAAGAAGTCCTAAAATGTTCGGAAGTTGGTGATAGACTGATAGTACTGTCTTTAAAATGTGCCATTTTATGAAAATTCAAACACTATTTTAGTAAAGAATTAGACAATCATATGTCCATGTCCAGCACAAACTTTGCTAGACCCAGCCAAGGAATTTGATACCGTGCTAGCTAGCCTACCATCCAATTAAGTCATTTGCTCGATGGAGACCGAGACAATCTTTGTAAGTGTACACCTGCAATTTCATATGGCCGTCAAAATACGAAAATACGTACATTTTCTTACATACATAGGTAAGATATTTGACTTGAAACAATTAGATGATAGTAATTAGAGGCAACTTAATTAAACCACCCGAGCCAGCAGATGTCAATCGGGGTCATGCACTGATCGACGTACGGGAGGGATAATAACATACAATTAAATACTAGGCACTATATATATATATATATATATATATATATATATATATATATATTAAATCATCGATCTTTTATCTTCTATCTGTTGCTTTCGCTTCGTGAAATTGATTTATTCTCGCTCCACCTGTGTATGAACATATATATCTATGTATGGAACATATTAATTCATGCCCTATATATGTTTATGAAAATGCTACTAACTGATACATGATGATAAGGACAAAGTCAAACGTATACTAAAAATACCAATGTGTTTCCACGCGCCTTAGTTACCTAAGCAAGATTTTTTCTCCCATCAAGATAGTCTTAAAGATCAAATTAAATTTCTCTCTCGTTTGCATCATTGGATATATTACGCAATCCACATATAGAGATTGAGTTGTTCCCTACAGTTAGACATATGGACATATATAGCTAGTATAATCGTTATAAAAAGGGAAATAAGTAAGATAGTGTAAACAAATTAGACATATTACGCAATTCATACTAATTAGGTGTCATCTGGTTAATTTGCTGTAATTCTCCGATTTTAGAATTACCGGTTTTAAAATTGGACTGTTTCTCAAATTTTAGAATTACCGGTTTTAAAATGGGAACTATTTTGTTTGGATGACTATAATTGTAGATTTGTGAATCTAATTAAGCTCTTCACTTCAGAGAAGGCTTATATATGAGCATTTAGAAAACTATATATCTGCTTGTGAATTAAAGAATATGACATGCTCGGGAGATGGAACAACAAAACGTATGCACTTTCTTTAGTGACAGTTTCTGTGTTTTTTTTTTTTTTTGTGATGAAAAGATTTTGGGTCAAGAATCAGTGTGAGAGACACGTTCGCTTGGCGTCTAAAATGTGCACATCTTCAGAGTATAATTCTTAAAGAACGGAAATGAATATGAGGCACAAAACTAAATGGAGGCAGATGCTTCACCGACGGTGGTTCTGCGTTTACTTACGGCAAACCTTGGTGTCTTCAAGAATGAGTACTACTAGTGCACAGGAAACTCTTTACATCCACAGACCCGACAGCTAAGCTTGAGTTAAGTCTAAGATGTGTGTATATACGTTGTAGAATGAGTGCTACTACTACCTCATAGGAATGTATAGCGCATCTTTGAAGCAAGTGTGGCCACCTGGTCAGACAGATTATTGTAGTTTGCCACTGGCCTCGGCTACGTACACAAGCTTCCCCTTCAAAGCCACGAGCCCCTCGCAATCTTCTCCCTTGGCCTTGAACTCCTTCAAAAGACGCTTGAAATCGCTCATGAGATAGTAGGTGAAGCCTGACGAGCGTCTCTTGCCCTGCCCGACAGATCGATAGGACTTTGCACCCAACTGTTGCACCCTCCATGTACGCCTTGCAGGCCAGCAGTATGGCACGTCCATGCCCTCGGAAATGGGTGGCCACCAAGCCCTCGAAGTGCTGCCATCAGGTGAGACGAGGAATATATATACATATATATATATATATATGTGTGTGTGTGTGTGTGTGTGTGTGTGAGAGAGAGAGAGAGAGAGAGAGAGAGAGAGAGATGCATGAGATGGTTACCTCGGGAGGCTGGCGCAGGGTGTAGAGCATGGTCTTGCAGGAGAGGTTGAAGACAAACTCGTTGTAGGTGAGGGACATCCTCTGGAAGAATGAGAACCTAGGAGAGAGGAATGTGATGTTGAACATGGGCTTGGGATTGAAGACGAACGCCTGGATCGAGACAAGGACCTGGAGCAGCGTGGACTGCGTCGGGTTCCACTTCTCGCAGCCCCGGCCATGCACCATCCCCAGCAGGCTCAGGCAAACCTTCCCGGATTTGTACAGGTATGGGTTCAGCTCGAGGCCGTGCGAGTGGATGTACACAAGCTGTGATACAAGTAGTAGTATTTAGTGCACCAGTCCTAATTCTTAAAGAACGGATATTAACATAATAGGGACAAAATCTATTGATCATCTAAGGGCGCATTAATTAGGAGATCATCTCCTAATTAATTTGCTGCGTTTTGTGCTATCATTTGAAATTAACATGCAGTCCATGATACAGATATCTTAGGATCGAAGAACAAAATGGATATATACATATATATATGCACAAAATGAAACCATGTAATTAATTAATTAATTGAGAGATGTGGATAAGAAAATGCACCGGAGGGACATCGGGATATTTGGAAGGGAAGCAAACGTCGAAGAAGAGCCCGTCGTGGTACGGCGTTCCAGCTGGTCCAACAATTGCAGCCCTGAGAAGGTCCAGTCTCTCTTCATATACCCTAACGTAAATGCCCTCTTAATTTTGAGGTGTAGAGAAAAACCAGAAGCAAGAACCAAGTTAGAAGAAAGCACAAACCATGCATGCATTAGGAGATTAATTAATTTAGCATATAAATCACTTTTTAGAATAAAAATTATCTATAATTTATCATTTCTGCATTAATTAATTTGTATATATATATATTATTAAAAACGTTAACTGTACGTACTTTCCTGTTTACCGTACCCGGGGGAGTAATTAATGTAACTGCCCAATATGTAAAATAAGGTTGCAGCTAGCTAATTTCCTTTTGCCCGTGAGGTACGCCATATATGCAGCATTTTCATATATATATATATATTCTCTCTCTCTCTCTCTCTCTGTGTGTGTGTCTGTGAATGAAGAGTAAGATATACATGTAGCAGGAGAAACAAAAAGACATTAATTTACAATATATACTTCTCATGATTTTTCTTGGAAAATTAATTTATTTATTTATGGATGGCATACATGCAGAATACAAACGGCTCACAACAAACTGCTAGATCTACAGTTTCTAGGGACAAATTATGTGAATACACATCTCCTCCGAGGCTAATTAATGATATTAATTAGAAGGATATATACTAGCTGTGTACGTACGTACCAGGTAAATCTTTCTCCAGCGACTTCCACTCCTGCTGAATCCTCCTCACCCATCCCGGAGTAGCAGCACCTGCCTGCTGCAATTTCTGTCCGGAACAGTACTATTATGAAATAAACGAAAAGTGTATACATACATTATATATATATATATATATGAAAAATTAATGGAATAATTAAATATCGATCTCATAGGATATATTTTAGTACGTAGCAGCATGCTGGATGGGAGAGTACGGTGCTAGCTATACGTACCTTTCGATCATTTTTCTCTGAGCTCTTGATAATGGCAAGCTTGCTCAGCAGCTTAGTGATCTTCTGTTTAGAGATTTCTGTTAGAGAACTCCTGTAGTCGGCAAAGTAATGGCCTGAGTGACCTTGGACCACATCAAAGTGATCAAATTCCTTATAATTCCTCCCTGTCTCAGCTTCTGAAACTACTACTACTCCCTCATCCTCCTTGCTGTTTGCACTCTGTTGCCCCTCCTGTTGGCAGATCTCCTCATGAGGCAATAGGGATTCACCATCACTAGAATATGTTTCCTTCTCAAATGCTAATTCTATATTAATGTCTTCATCGTGCCCGTAGGAATATTCGTTGTCGCTGCACCAGGTGGGTCGTTCATCATCACAAGAAGTTTGCTGCTGCTTCTCTAAATCTGAGGCGGGTTGCTTGCGAAATTTCATTAATTAATCACCTCAGATTTTTATCGGGGCTGCAATGTGGATGAGATCGAGCCTAGCTAGGAAGAATCCATGAAACCCCTGTTTTGAAAACGTGGGTACGTATATATATATGCCGCCTCTTAAGACTATAGAAAAGGAAAAATTATATATGTGCACTAATTAATTGGAGAAGTTAATTACATAACTAAAGAAACTCAGAGTTAGCTAGGTTACAATTATATTAAACAGACCTCAGAGGTTGTATTAATATTGCATTGTTAATTACTTTCTTGGGCAGATCGATATGGCTTATGTCAAAAAATTTCATAGCAATATTGTCTAATATTAATTAAGAAACATTAATTAATTTCCCCAAACATAACTGTTGTTGGCTATCAATATCCAAAATAATATAAAATCCTCTCTCTCTCTCTCTCTTAAAAAACAAAGAGAAAAAAGGAGCAGCGATCAGGGGAAGAACGATCAGAAAAAGAGAGAGAGACAGCATAGAAAAAAAGAGAGAAGACAAAATAGGAAAAAAGGAGAAAAAACAGAAAAAAGTACTCTCTAAAAAATGAGAAAAAAATGCCAAATAGCATGTCCAACAGCTCATTTTAGTGCAATTGGTCCATTTGGAGGTTTATCCCACCTCACTAATTACACATAATAAAAGCCAAATGGGTAAACATGCAATCAGATTGATGAATTCAATCCGAAGTCATGAAACTGATAATCAGTTGTGACCCTTTCGAAGTTAAAAACATATTAGAAAGCAGGTATGTAACATTGAGCAAGCACAAATTAGATTAGCATAAGATTATAGAAGTTTATCATGTAAGCTCATAACGAATGCAGGTGAAATGAAAATGACAAAGAAATGACAATCAATTACATAGCATCAATCTAAGACACATTTCTTAAGGGATGAAGAGCCTCTCCTTTGTCTACCTCCCTTTTATTTCAAGCATATGGTTAGGAGACTTCATGGTTTGGAATGTTTGAGATAAAGTATAGTTTCTAAGTTATTCTACCTAATAAAATTGGAGAGAAATGCATGTATTGAATTTCAATTCATAATTGAATTTCAATAACAAAAAGACACAAGCCCCTTGAAGTCATCATAGCAGAAGACAGTAAAAGAGGGACAAAAATATATGTTGGTAGTCAATAATACCTTGAAAAAGATGGTAAAGAATTTGTATACATTAAGTGCACATGCATGAAAGTCCATTCCATCTGTTTGGCAGCAACCATGATGAGAACAACTGACATATGGGTTTAGTATTTTCAAAATGACAATTCAAGTATCTTATTATTTTCTCCAAGCCACTGCAAACAACTTCATGTAAGGGAAACACGGGATATCAAAGCATCCAAATATATCATCCAAACCTAAAACAATCTTATGAAAGCACAATTTTCAATAAGCATATCTTTATGTATAATCAATGTTCTCTCGACATAAGGCTGGATGTTTTGCCAGCGTAGATGCCTAAAAGAAATATGAACACAGTATAAAGGCATCAAGCAACAAAATTTGGATGTCGTTTACTGGTGAATCTGAAATGTTAGCACCTACTTTACCATACTCAAACCGACGAGCTTGGTACTTAACAAGGATAAAGCCAATGCCTGAAGAGAGCAGCAACATGAACTTTTAATATAAATAAAAATAACATAACAATTAGTTGAGATTAGAAGATGATTGGAGTTGGAGTCCTCTGCAACGCTCAAAATTGTTATGTGTCGAGTTGCTTGTATGATATTCGTTGTTCACACTTCCTGAACTAAGTCCCCATGCATGGGTAGCAAGAATAGCAAAATGCTTCTACAAACATCTCCAAACTAACAAAGGAAAATATATTTTGGTAAAAACAAAACAAAGGAAAAAGGAAAAAAGAAGAGCATTGTGATAGTTTTTAATACGGATGTAGATCCAAAAACTGCATAAGCCTCCACTCGATCCGACAAAATAAAGAACATGGCGTGAAACAGATTAAGCATATCACCCAAGGACTCCAGTTTCAAACAAAGGAATTGTCTCAAAAGTCCAATTTCAAACAGAAGACAGGATCTGAGAGACGGTAAACACCAGGAAGAAAAAAAACATCCCGACGGAATCGAAGTTCCAGGCATATGGCCCAAAACTATTTCCTTCCTCAAAACCGTCGGAACCTCTGAGCATCATTGCGAACAAAACCACACCCAACAATAGAAAACATCGAACTCTACGTCTCAAAGCCTCGACGCAATATCAGAGGAAGAAACCCACTAGAAGTCGGACGACGTCCATTAATCGCCACCGATGGAAAGGATGGAAGAAAGATCTAAAGACTGTGTAACCTACCTGTGAGCAAATCCTGGTAAACCAACATCTTGCACTCCTTGCAGAGGGAAGCGAGGAGATCCGAGGCCAGCAAGAGACGGCACGGAAGGGCGAGAGAGCGGGTAATGGAGGGACCAGAGGTCTATTTATAGCGAGGGTTTTCATGGTTTTCATGCGCGAAGGGAACGCGAACCTTTGTGCATGCCTTCTATGGATCTCTTAATTAAAAACTTTAATATAAAAATTATAAATAAAACTTCATAAATTGTTCCTTGGGTTAGTTGGTTATACGGTGTTAACCACAACTTAAGCGGACCCTAGTTCGATTTTTTTTAACATCAAAAGTATTTTAACCCTTTTTTCCGTTAACAAAAGGTTAAAAAAATTATAATTTGATACGGCTTATGATATTCGAAGGACGCTCAAACGAACGTGAAACGGTTTAACCGATCAACTCATCGATCAAATTTAATAATAAAATATTATATATTATATATATCGTTTCGGTTACGTCTCATATATCCGTCATCCAAATTTATGATTAGGATGATTCGATTTATGATATTATGATATTCAAATCGTCTGTCCTAGATCGATTTATCAAATCTTGATTAAAAACACATTTGACAAACAAGCCACTCAACATATTAAAAATAATCGTTGATACTTGTTTTCACAAGACTGTCTTTCCATTTTTTAAATTTCATTTCATCTTTTTTATCTCCATCTTTACAACTGGTGTAAGTAAAGTGACAATTTTTAGGGGTTTAAGCACATAAGTCATATTTAAAAGTAAAATTATAGAAATATCATTATAATAAATATATTAACACATATATCACTATATGTTAATAAAATGTTATAAAAATGTCATCGTAGTTAACTTATGTTGAATAGAAGATGAATATTTCAAATATATATATTATTCTTATTAGTTGGTCATCTTATAACAAAATTACCTTTACTAAAGGGAGAAACATACCATAAAAGATTGTAACTTCTGTTTTTGTTTCTTATGAAGAGATTAGTGATGTCCATGCCTCCGGCCGGGAGAGTCTAGCATGTCAATAATGCCTCTCTTGAATCAGATAATCTCATCCTCTCTGCTATGCATAAAGAGAGAGAGAGTGGGAAAAAAGAGAGTTAGATAGGGAGAGGGGAAGGGCACCAGAGAGGATCTCCTCCTCTGACACCAACAATTCACCCAACAAGGGTTGAGTTGCACACACACATAGATAGAGAGAGAGAGAGTGTGTAGGGAGAGAGGAAAGAGAAAGAGAGTGTCACGTCCCGAATCGGTAGCAATGGAAGACACACTTGGAACGTGGCAGTGATTCATTCATGATATAGAGCAAATCAACCGACATAACACAAGATAATATAACGTCAAAAATAAATATAAACTTTATTAATATCTATAAGTCAAAATTACAATTTTTGACTCCATTATATCGGTAAAAGAAAAGGAAAAGACTCAATATTACAGGACTCGACTTAAGAAAATAAAAGACCAAACTCTTCACGATCTTGACAACTCTTTCACTCTAACCCGTCCCCATCTGTAGCAATTTCTTCATGATTATCTGAAAAGAGTTGAGAGGAAACTGGGTGAGGAAGAAGCTCAGTAAGAATTACTCTCTATCATCAGGTAAAATTTACATGATTAACCATTTAATAATGCATGAAAATAAAATCAATGATGCATGACATGAAATAATAACTACTATCAAAGAATAACAAGGTCATAAGGATATTCATGTAAAGTGAGTAAACAAAAGACATGTACAAGATCAAGAAAAAGGGAGAATAGCCAGGAACATGTACAAGAGACCATGAGCGCTAGTGTTCATATCGACTAGTTGTCCCTTCCGGATCTCATATCAAATTAGATCATGTCACTCATGTAAGGAAGATGCCCATGATATAAACTTATCTAGATCAAATCTTACGTATAGTTGGTGCAATATCCCACCTGATCATTCATAATATCGGTATATGTCTGGGTTTTGCCTCGCCCCTAGGACCAGATCCAGGCCCTAATAGTTTATGCCTAGTGAGGAGGGTAAATCCAGTCTGGCCCACATTCGGCCCAGTAACTACCGGCCCATGTCAAAGAGCTCTCGATAAGCGCACCCAAGGAGCAACCGACATATGCGGCCCGCCAAGGAGCGGCCCGATCTGACCCGACATTGGATTCTACAATAAAGGGAAGCGCAGTTCTCGCCGGAGAACACACCGACGACTGACCGTTACCCCCACGACGTCGGCCTTGACCCCGCAACGGAGGAGCACGCCCTATGAGCGCCGTAAGACTCGCCCAGGGACCGGCCGGCGCCAAGGCTATCTCCCCATAACGGGAAACTCCCGCCAATGTAGAGGGGGAACGTTATTCTACTAAGCGAACCCTTCCCTCTCAAGGGATGAGGCCCTCGCTCCAGGATAGCCCATATAAAAGGGACATCAACAGAAAAGAAGAGGACGATGAATACTTCTACCATAAGAGCTTCCTACTGAGAAGAGAGCAACCAGATCTACTACAACCACAGAGAGGCTACCCGCTACTCCTAGAGAGAAACCTCCTCCTGTACGGCCTTACCACCCAGCGAGCACTCTCCGAGTACCCGCTGGGAGCAGCGAGCACGCGTGCAGAGGACCTACACGTCTCTCAGATCAGCTACTACGAACTCTTCTTCTCTCTCACTTCGTTCTTCTCTATTGCTCATTGATCCCTTGCTGACTTAAGCATTGTAACACCCGGGACTCCTTCTAACGCCCCTTTGGTTTCTTGGTGTTCGCAGGCCTCCACGGGTGCAAGGCGACTTCCCCAACAAATAAATAGAGAAGGTGGTATGTGGCCTAGGAACCATTTTCCTGCCGCTACACTTCATGGCGCCGTCTGTGGAAATCCGAGCAAAAGGCTATGGCGCCCCGTGGAAGCCTCCGCATTTTCAGCAACCGAGGGTGGGGCTCCCACCAGGGACCCAACTCTCGCCGAGGGTCACAGGAAGCTTCTTCCGCTCACCCCCGACAAGAGGTCACCCCATGTGACCTAGATGAGCTCCGCCAAGAGGTCCGGGCCTTGGCAGAATTCTGCCGAGAACTTCGGGACCAGAGGGTGAGGCCCCAGTACGCCCCACCGGAACGACAGGAGGACGAAAGAGGCCGGACCGGAGAAAACCTCCGGCAAGTACGGGAGGCATCCCATGCCTCCGTCGTAAGGACCCGTCGGTCACGCATGTTGAGCTATAGTTGTAATAATTGTTGAGTCATGGTTTTGATGATAACTAAACTTAATGTGTGGTTGAGTGATGATAACTAAACTTATAGTTGATTGCACATGTTCTTGTTAACTATGTATAGTTGAGATGGCAAATGGCAACGGTTACATAGTCTTGATCCTTGTTTTACATATGTTGATTTTACAAGAGGCAAGAGATTACATAACCTCTTTAATGTGAACAAGTATGGTATTAACCCTGACTGTCTTGCATGCAGGATCAAACTCATGGCAGTAACCTGGTGAACCAAACGTGTGGATAATCACCCCCTGCTCCTCTACAATTCATTACAGGTGGTATATGTCATTTACTGTCAAGCACCATTGGTAAGATTCTTACCTTGTCATAGTCATCAATCTCACCATGGGTATTCCATATACCTCTCATTTCTAAACTTCATTCATGATATTTGAGGTTCACAATGATAACTTGGTTTGATAACTTACAAGTTCACTCTTCAAATGCATTAGTTTCTCATTCCAATCATGGTAACATGCTCAAATGGTCTTGATGTTTCTAACGCATAAACCAAGTGAAATCCATGCCCCAAATGTATGAAATAAACATCTACTTAAAGTCATTGTTATTTGGAGATATTTCATTGGGCTAACTCTTCAACTTTGCAGGACTAGGTCATTCCGGTCAACCAGAATCGCCAAACGTGAAAAGTCTCATATTGCAGAACTGGCGGTCCCGGTCGACCGGTAGCAGCGGTCGACCGCCCAAGGTCGACCAGAAATTCAAGGGATCAAATTTTTACAGGGTTTCTCAATAGTGGTAGACCGCCAGCTTCCACAGGTCGACCGCCAGCCCCGAGCCAACAAAAGTTGACTTTGTTCTCCACTTTGAGAAGAGCCATTCTCCTTGTATTTATCTAATCCTAATGACACCCAATCATCCACAAAACGTGGATCTGGTATGGAGGATGTCCAAGGACCATTCAAAGGTTATAAAACCTACACAAGAAGGGTTGGAAACCCTAATGCTTCAATTGGAACAAGAGAGATCAAGGGAGGCTAGAGGAGGTGATTCACGGGTACTGTAGCACCTTCGTGAACAGTGCTTCGGGCTGGAGTTCTTCATCCATTCCAAGGGATTCAAGGTTAGATCTAAAGCCATCAATCTCCAAGCAAGTTTAGAAGTAAGTAAGCCCTCAAGGGAGATCAAATCTGCATCCTTAAATCTCTCCATCAACCCAAGGTGATTCAAGGTGATTCAAGGTGACTCAAGGTTAGATCTAAAGCTAGCAACCTCCAAGGAAGTGAAGAAGCAAGCAAGTATTCAAGGGAGATCAACCAAGCCATTTAAGTGAAGCAGGAAGTATTGTTCCAAGTTCTACATCATACATTCAGGGGGAAACAAAACCAGGAGATTTCTAAACTCTGCTCTATTCGTCTTGGTGTTTTGAATTTCAAGTCTTGTTCTTTGTAATCTGAAGAAATATGTGTGTGTGTGGATCAAGTTAGATCCGTGGTCGTGTGTGGTTGTGGTGTTCTATTCGTGTGTGCGTAGGTCTTCTTAGATCTACGTGTGTGTGTGTGGATTTATCCAGATCTTGTGTTTGTGTGTGTGGAGTGCTGCACTTGTGGCAGCGGGTGTTTGTTTTGTTGATCCGCTTGTTGGATCGTGTTGGAGACTTCGTCTCCGTGTGTGTGTGTGTATTGGGAGGCGTCCCCATGTGTGTGGGCAGGCGTCGTCCTACGTGTGTGTTTGGAGCGTTGTCTCCGGTTGGGGATTTATCCCCGAGTGAAGCCTCACCGAGTTTGGTGAGGGGTGGACGTAGGATTGCCGTCGTTGCATCCGAACCACCTTAAAAACCATTGTGTATTGTGTGTTATTTGTGTGGTTTGATTGTTTTCGTTGTATGGTCGTGTGGGAACGGAAAGATTGATAGAATTGGTTAATTAGTTTTCAATTGCTAATTATTGTTTATCACATATTTTGTAAAAAGCCAAAAGTTTTCTTAAAATTTGTTATCACCCAATTCACCCCCCCTCTTGGGTGTCATTGATCGCGGGACTTCAATTGGTATCAGAGCTAAGGCTCTATTTTTCATAGATCTAACGATCTAGAGTGATCCAGATCAATGACTACCATGATGTACACCTTAAACTCTCCACCCGTGTTTGATGGTTGTAATTTCGATGTGTGGTTAGGAAGGATGTGTAGTCTAGTCAATTCATACGACCCTAAGCTATGGAAGCTTATCTCACATGGTCCTTATGAATTGCCTAAAGACAAAAATGTCTAGACTGTAAATCAAAAGTTTAAAAATGATCAAAATGGTTTAGTCTTGAAGTTATTTACGGCTGTAGTCAATTCTAATCACTTTCCCTTTGTCTCCCACTGTAGATCTGCGAAGGACATTTTGGATGGATTAACCAAAGTCCGGGAAGAGCATGAAGACGAATGTCTTATGACAGACATAAGTGATCAAGGGAGTGATTAGCAAATTGAATCAAGCTCAAAGGTAAATTCTGACTCTGATAATTAAGATGAAGTTAGCTATGAAGATTTTTTGATTACATATGATGATCTTGCTGAAAGATACAAGAAGTTAAAATCTGAAAATAAGAAATTGAGAAAAAGTGTTGAACAAAATAACTGTGTTCCCTCATGTAAGAAATGCTCACATTAAGAGAAAATGATTGAGGCTCATGTGTTCGACATTGAATTTCATAAAGATCAAATCAGCTCCTTAAGAAATGAGAATAAAGAGTTGAAAGGCAAACTGAATTCAATGGCCGATGATCAAACCTTGATAAATGAACTGATTCATGATGAAAAGCTTGTTAAAGAAAATGAGAAACTGAAGGAATTGAACAAGCCCATTTCTGAAAGATTGTTGATTCTTGAAAAAGAAAAATATGTGGTTGTTAGAGAATGTGAAAATGTGGATGAACTTAGGTAAGAAGTAGAATGCCTTAAGACTACCAATGTCATGTTGAATGTTAGTCTTTCTACTTGTGAAGAAGAACTTGTCAATTCTGAATTACAAATTTCATCTATTCAATCTGAAATTCTTGACTTGAATGATTCGCTGTCTAGATTTGTAAATGGTCAAGAAAATTTAGATAAATTATTGGGGATGAAAGTGAATTTTCAAAGGGAAATGCTGGGCTATAATCCTGTGAACAAAAAGAAGTTTGAAAACAAAGTTTATACATCTTTTGTGCACAGTTCAAACATAACTAGCACATCAAATGAAAATCTAAAAAAGAAAAATCATGTTGCACACACACATGCATCCACAAAGAAAATCAACTTGCATAAAAAATCTAAAAATGCTGCTAGCACTTCCATGCATATTAAACAGACTTCTACCACACACACACAACCAACTAGAAAGAAACTCACATATTTTTATTGTGGAAAACATGGACATGTCATGCATGATTATTTCACTATGAAGAATGATGACTTGAGAGCATGTAGAAACCAAGCTATTTTGAAAAATGTAAAGAGAGTTTTCACCACAAAATCTTCCATGCATTGCAATCACTGTGGTAAAAGGGGTCATACAACTTCACATTGCTGGCTATTATTGGAGAGAAAGAACTCCCACTCAACATATCATGCTCACACACACAAATCAGTAGAACCCATGAGAAGAAAGAATATGATGTCACGTGCCTTCTACCATCGCTTTAGCAAATCTTGGAATGTTAAGCATGATTGTTTTCTAAAGAAAAATGATGATTTGAATGTTGTCAAAAGTTAGAAACCACATGCCCATGTTGCTGCTAACCCACAAGGACCCAAAAGGATTTGGGTACCTAAGAATGTCAAATGAGAAATCTGTTTTACATGTGTGCATTGGGAATGTAAAGTATGAAATCTATTTTCATCAAGAAGGTAAGGCACACGGGCCAAGTGGCATAAGTCAGGTTGGAGGAAAAATCAAAAAATGAATCTGAGCATTCAGGTGATATCTCTCCTACTCTCTCCAGTGATTGTGTAAGGTTTTGATTCATTTTGAGTCATATAGTCATGTAGTCTTGCATATGTCCGTACATGCATTCCATTCATAGTTATTTGCATATTTGTGCATATATCACTTGTCATATAGAATCTTCGTGTAAAGAAGAGCTTGAAGATTCGTCAAAACATGATTTCACTACATACACTGAGTGTTCATATACCTTCACGTGATGTCTTGTAAATATTGAACGTTGTGTATTCATGTCATAATGTATTGCAATCCTCTTGCCTTCGTCTTCCATGATTACATAGTATATCAATGGTGACATGTGGAAGGGCATGTTAAGCCTGTCTGAAAACTATCAGTATGCGTGAGGTGATCTTCGGATCTAAGTTCTCCGCCTGGTACTATGAGTCATTTACTCAAAAGGCTACATATGACATTAGATTCTTATTGAGCATATCACAGTCATGCACACATTGAGGGGGAGTCACCAGATTCGTCATATGAACTTAATGTTTATGTTCACACATGAGTCATGCATTGCATCTAGAGTTGTCTAGGGGATGTTGATTGTTAAAATAATTTGTGATGCCATTGCTAATAAATTTGAATCAAAATTGACAAATCAAGTCTTTTGTTCTTAGATGCAGATTACACTCTCCAAATCTAAAAGATGATGGACTAGTCATGGTCAAGCTTGAATCAACTGGAAGAATACTTTGCAAGAATGAAAAATGATGAGAACCCTCTCAAGTTGCTACAAGAAGATGGAATACATTGTGTAGAATAACTTCCAGGATCGACTCAAGTACAAGGCAATGAAAGTCCTATACGTGTTGAAGCAAGTATCCAAGACATGGTATGAAAGGCGCGCATCTCTTTTAACCAAGAATGGGTTCAATAGGTGAAAGACTTGGAAGAAAATAGATTCTCAAGGCAAAGGTAAGAAAGTAAAAGCTGAAATATCAACCTTCGTGAGGTTGGTGATTTTTAGTGATTGAAGGCTTCCAATCTTGTCTCCTGAAGTAAGGTAATTCAACCTTGTCAATTCATGCAATGGCCGTCCTTATCACTTGGTGACACACTCAAGTGACAAGGTATTGATTCTAAAAACTTGAATTGTCATTTACTAGCATGTTGTGATGAATTGGTTGAATCAAATTGAAGATCTTGAAAAATGTGTGTGAAGTGTTCGGCTATTGAATATCTCTCAACTTGAATTGCATGATCACACCTGAATTGAACTGCACATCTGGTATATCAAATAGCGTCTGTGGAAGAGTGGATTATGTCCACTTGGAAGCATTTTTTTTAACTAAAGTCATACTTGTACGGGGCAAGGGGAGATACTCGACCCCTGCCACCATACAAGAAAATTTATATATAATGAGAAAGATGGAGAGAGAGAGAGGAAAAGGGATACAGGGGACAACAAATGTCCAGGGGAGGGGGGGCATCCTACAAAGGGAGGGAGGAGCCCAGAGAGAATAAGGGCCTAGGGCCCGCAAAAAAGGAAAGGGCCACAGGAGGCCAACAGAGGGAACAACCAGCCTAAGGGGGGACGCCAATGTTCTTGCCCGGGCTAGGGCCCGCGACGAGTCCTACGGTTGCGCCGGTGGGCGGGCTGGAAAGGAGGGCCGAGGTCCTCTTCCGCCATATCAACGGGAGCAGCAAGCTTGCCGGAGTCCTCCAAGACAACCAGACCAAGAAGGCCAGGCTCTAAGGAAGCAACGGCGGGAGGAGACGAAGCAGGGACAACAACAGCAGGCGAAGGCAAAGCCTCATCACGTGGCTCCACTCGCAAGGCTAGAACGACGTGGTGGGGCTGTAGGGGCGGCGGAGGCAGGACAGGAGCAGGGGCGGAGGAACTAGAGACGCTCGCAGTGTCCGCAGGCAAGGGGGCAACACCTGCAAGGGCCACGCGAGCAGGACGAGCAGCGGAGGGAGAATGGTGAATCGCAGAAGGAGGGATGCCAAACTTCCCATTGCCCAATCGACGGCCAAGTAAGGCCGTAACAGCAAGGCCGGGAGGAGCTAACATCCCAACGATGAACTTCACAAGAGTCGCCCGGTCCAACGGCGGTCGAGCTGCAGCCGCAGCGACCAAGGGGGACAAGGGGAGAGAGGTAGCACCGGGCACACCAGAAAGTGTCAAAGACCCCGGAGGACAGAGACCGCAAGGGGGGCTGAAAGCCTTTGAGAAGGTGCCCGAGCAACCAGCAAGGCCCGGGGGAGAGCAGCCCAGAGGAGCAGCCCAGGGGGGAGCAGCCCGGGGAAGAGCAGCAGAAGTGGCAATAGGAACCACCGAGGGAAGGGGAGGGCCCTCCGGCAAGACCGACGCCTGGGCCACCACCCCTCTGATAGCAAGGAATCTGCCAGCAGCCCGGGGGAGAGCAGTGCCCAGGCCAACCATTAGAGAGGCTCCAGCAGGCGAAGGGGCAGGAGGCCCACAGAAGATATCCGCAGCAACACAGGAGGTAGCAGCCAGAGCAGGGATAGGCGCCGGGGGCACCAGCTCAATGAAAGGCGGGCACGCAGGCACAAGGGCCTAAAGAGGGGGAGGCGGCGGTCCAGAGGAGGAGCCCACCAAGCTAGCCAGGGAGGCAAAAGTAGGAGGTGCTGGCGGAGCAAGAACAACGCTTCCTGCCACCGAACCAGCACCAACAGAGGAACCAACAGCCACCGGGGGGGGTGACAGATGCCGAGAAGGGAGCACACGCCAGGCCAGCAGCAGAGGAGGAAGAAGACCCTGGGAGGTGAGGGGCAACTCCGGGCCTGCTGCACCAAGCTCCCAGAAGGGGAGGAGGACCACCCGAAGCTAGCTGTGCAGGAGACGAGGGCACAGCGGCGAGGCCGTCCACCGTAACAGTAGCTGGATGTAGAGGCACACCAGAAGCTGCCTGCGGAACCAGGGAGGCAGCGGGGGACGCACCAGCCAAAGGAGGAGGGCCTAGCACGCTCGCAAGGGGAGGGCCAGATGTGAGGGAGCTCGCGGAGGGGGACCCAGGGGGAAGATCACCGATGGGGGTGGATGGATCTGTTGCCTGAGACGCAGGCATCGGAGGGGCAGCAGGACTACCAGGGCGACCGAACGACTTGTGGCACACGGAGGCGAGGTGCCCCAGGCGCTTGCAGAATGAGCAGAACAAGGGGGACGTGGGGAAGCACAAGGCTTGCCAAAATCCACCGGAGCCTATGCCAACCCAGACACGCTGGGGGAGAGGCTTTGAGGCGTCCAGAAGAACGCAGACCCGGGCTGCGTGCGTGCGAGTGAGGCAGAGGGAATCCCTGGCAATCTTGAGGACCGGCCCCAGACTTCCTGCGATGGAATGGATCAAAGCTTCACAGAAGAAGTTAGGAAGCATTCTCTATGCGTTGAGCTGGGTCTTTGGACTAAAATCTCCGCCTCGTACCAGATCTTGACGATTGTGACTGGCTTGTGAATGGTCGATTTGTGAATGAATCCTTGAGCTGAGCTAGTTAAATTGAAAATATGTTTCTGATCAAATGATTCAAACATTTGACTTTTGGATGATTTCTCATTTCAACACTTGTGAATGACCTTTGAAAATTTGTTGTTGAACAATTCTAAAAATTAGGTTGCATTGCTTAGTTTTGATAATTTATGCACCCTTATTCATAAAGGCCATGTCATAAAAAATATTGTTGACACTTTAATATAATGTGAATGCTCCAATGTGGAATTTGTCTCATAGTTTGAAGATCAAGCCCTCCTATGCTGCATTTGCATCTTGCATCACATGCTTATCTAGGCATAGGTTGCATGCATTACAATTCATGCATTAGCTGAAGTTAGCTCATTCATTTGGTATCAGAAGTTTTGCACCACATTGCATTTTGTCTTGGCATGTTGCATTTCATTATTATATGATCAAATGTTGCATTGCATTAGAACTCATGCATTAGTTGCATTCAGTTCATTCATTTGGTATCCATTTGATTAGTATCAGTTGCATATTTACATTGCATGTTGCATACATTCCATCTGCATGCTTGCTTGATATTATATGTTATTCACCCCCATCCCTTGGCATTTCTATGACCTTATCCCTTCTTGCTAAATAATGCTGCATTTGAGTCATTATTGGAGTGCTTCATGTCGTACACTCTGGGGGAGTTATATTTCATAAGTGCATCTATTTAGGGGGAGTTGCACTGTTATGTATTCATGATATTTTCGTATACATGCTGAATCAAATTCGCACACTTCATGCACAAAATGTGAAAATGAGTGTTAATGATAAGGATATATGAATTTCTTTTCAACACTCTCGAGATGTTAAACTTGTTGCATGTATGTTGAAGAGACAGTTGAGGAAAAAGCTGCTTACCCATCCTTGTTGAAAAATCTAAAATGAAAATGAAAGATAGAGCAATGCTCGGTCTCACTGAGTAAACTGGGCACATGTCACCTGAGACGTGATGTGGTTCATATCTGAAAAGTGTTGACTAGTATCTTTGTTCAAAATGAGGTGAAATTGTTCAGTATTCTGAGTAACCGGGGATTCTGGCATGAGCTCCATGCGTCTACTCGCGTAAAAAGGAATTATTTGAACCTAATCACTCTTGAAAAATTCTGACTATCATGTGATATTGGTTGAGTTGAAAAATGTTGGTGAAAACTCATTGTGGTAGAGCGTAGCCTCCAATACGCTGTTCTCAAAATTGAAGTGCAGTCTATAAAATGTCTCATTGTGTTAATGTGAAAATCTGAATATCCATATTGCAACTATCAATTTTCATGTTACTCACATACACATCTGGAAATTTGATTTATTATGTATTCAGAAAATTGATTGACTGCATTAGCAATTGCATGAATCTCCTATATGATTGTACAATCTCCCATGTGCTACACATGAGCATTCCGATTATCATGACCCTCATGCACCCTTCCTATACCTATTCTCTCTTAAATAAGTATGGGGGAGCTGAGTTGCATGTACATATACGTATTTGTTTGATTGTACATCTCATATGGCATCACTTGCATGTGTTGCATTTCATACATTTCAAACCAAAATATAAAAATCAGAAAATTTGAAAATCAAAGAAAATCCTTTTGATATGCCCTCATGCTCTTGTTTGTTGTAAAAATCTGACATGTGATCTAGATTTTGAATGCTATCATGCTGAACACCTCATCCTGTGCACATCTTCCTCCACTGGTTCATATCCTTGAGGCCAATCACCACCTTCAATTGGTATCAATACATGCTTGACTGTATTTACTTTGGATGGTATCATATTGATTTGTGAGAATAATCACCAATTGGTTTCTTCTGATTAGAGTCATATTGCTTTGCTCGTCCATGATTTGCCCTTGCTTCTTCTGATTTGATATGATGGGCTATTGATGTTTCAAAGGGAGTTAATCTTATTCTTCCTTATTTGGCTCCTTCCAGCTCGCTTGATACTGTTATTGTGGGAGAAAGAGTTGCATTATCTCGCTTTTTGATTATGTCAAAGGGGGAGAAAAATTGATGATTGTGTGTGACAAGGGGAGAAGAATATATGTGCCATTCTGATGTATCCATTCTGTTGTATCATCATTAATAAGTTTATCATTAAGTTTGTCATCATCAAAAAGGGGGAGATTGTTGAGCTATAGTTGTAATGATTATTGAGTCATGGTTTTGATGATAACTAAACTTAATGTGCGGTTGAGTGATGATAACTAAACTTATGGTTGATTGCACATGTTCTTGTTAACTATGTATGGTTGAGATGGCAAATGGCAACGGTTACATGGTCTTGATCCTTGGTTTACATATGTTGATTTTACAAGAGGCAAGAGATTTCATAACCTCTTTAATGTCAACAAGCATGGTATTAACCCTAACTGTCTTGCATGCAGGATCAAACTCATGGCAGTAACCTGGTGAACCAAACGTGTGGATAAGCACCCCTGCTCCTCTACAATTCATTACAGGTGGTATATGTCATTTACTATCAAGCACCATTGGTAAGATTCTTACCTTGTCATAGTCATCAATCTCACCATGGGTATTCCATATACCTCTCATTTCTAAACTTCATTCATGATATTTGAGGTTCACAATGATAACTTGGTTTGATAACTTACAAGTTCACTCTTCAAATGTATTAGTTTCTCATTCCAATCATGGTAACATGCTCAAATGGTCTTGATGTTTCTAATGCATAAACCAAGTGAAATCCAACCCCCAAATGTATGAAATAAACATCTACTTAAAGTCATTGTTATTTGGAGGTATTTCATTGGGTTAACACTTCAACTTTGCAGGACTAGGTCATTCCGGTCAACCAGAATCGCCAAACGCGAAAAGTCTCATACTGCAGAATTGGCGGTCGACCGCCCCAGGTCGACCGACAGCAGCGGTCGACCACCCAAGGTCGACCGAAAATTCCAGGGATCAAATTTTTATAGGGTTTCTCAGTAGCGGTCGACCGCCAGCTTCCACAGGTCGACCGCCAGCCCCGAGTCAACAAAAGTTGACTTTGTTCTCCACTTCGAGAAGAGCCATTCTCCTTGTATTTATCTAATCCTAATGACACCCAATCATCCACAAAATGTGGATCTGGTCTAGAGGATGTCCAAGGACCATTCAAAGGTTATAAAACCTACACAAGAAGGGTTGGAAACCCTAATGCTTCAATTGGAACAAGAGAGATCAAGGGAGGCTAGAGGAGGTGATTCACGGGTACTGTAGCACCTTCGTGAACAGTGCTTCGGGCTGGAGTTCTTCATCCATTCCAAGGGATTCAAGGTTAGATCTAAAGCCATCAATCTCCAAGCAAGTTTAGAAGCAAGCAAGCCCTCAAGGGAGATCAAATCTGCATCCTTAAATCTCTCCATCAACCCAAGGTGATTCAAGGTGACTCAAGGTTAGATCTGAAGCTAGCAACCTCCAAGGAAGTGAAGAAGCAAGCAAGTATTCAAGGGAGATCAACCAAGCCATTTAAGTGAAGCAGGAAGTATTGTTCCAAGTTCTACATCATACATTCAGGGGGAAACAAAACCAGGAGATTTCTAAACTCTGCTCTATTCATCTTGGTGTTTTGAATTTCAAGTCTTGTTCTTTGTAATCTGAAGAAATATGTGTGTGTGTGGATCAAGTTAGATCCGTGGTCGTGTGTGGTTGTGGTGTTCTATTCGTGTGTGCGTAGGTCTTCTTAGATCTACGTGTGTGTGTGTGGATTTATCCAGATCTTGTGTTTGTGTGTGTGGAGTGCTGCACTTGTGGCATCGGGTGTTTGTTTTGTTGATCCGCTTGTTGGATCGTGTTGGAGACTTCATCTCCGTGTGTGTGCGTTTATTGGGACGCGTCCCCGTGTGTGTGGGCAGACGTCGTCCTGCGTGTGTGTTTGGAGCGTTATCTCCGGTTGGGGATTTATCCCCGAGTGAAGCCTCACCGGGTTTGGTGAGGGGTGGACGTGGGATTACCGTCGTTGCATCCGAACCACCTTAAAAACCGCTGTGCAATGTGTGTTATTTGTGTGGTTTGATTATTTTCGTTGAATGGTCGTGTGGGAACGGAAAGATTGAGAGAATTGGTTAATTAGTTTTCAATTGCTAATTATTTATTATCACATATTTTGTAAAAAGCTAAAAGTTTTCTTAAAATTTGTTATCACCGAATTCCCCCCGCTCTTGGGTGTCATTGATCGCGGGACTTCAACGCAGTGTACCTGCACCCAAGGTACGCAGCCCACTTCATTCCAACCCAGATATGGACTGCCAGCTCCAACGGTTCGACGAGATAGAGGACAAGGTCCGATACCTAGATGACTTCCTCCTGACCACCAAGAATCGCGGCCTCATCGACGACGACCTGGACTTCCACGCTCCCTTCTCTAGGAAAATCATGGAAGCCCCCATTCCGCTAAAGCTCCAGTTGCCGTCATTCGCCTCCTACGACGGCACCACTGACCCGGCCGACCACTTGCACGGTTTTGAGTCCCACTTGGTGTTTATTGCGCGCATTTTTTTTTTATGCCGGTTAACCGGGGTGAAGGAAGGAATGCAGCGGGGAAGGAAAATACGGGAGTTTGATGTATCTCAGGTATCCTCCTTATGGGTGCATGTCTCTCACGGCGGTACCGGACACTCTCCTTTTACGGAAAGTCGAAAGGGGCGGAATGGCAAGGGAATGTCGGGCTAAGGGTTAACCGGACAGGGTGCGGGCGTGCCAGTCGATCTCTCGACAATCACTCATGGAACCAAGGTTTGACCGGGGAAGCGCCACCAAGGCGCGGCTGTTGGCACTCAAAATATAATCCTTCGGCGACCAAGCCGCAAAGACGAATGATACGGCCCACTGAAGCACAGAAGCCGATGAAGATCAACTTACTAAAGATTCCTCAAGTTGCCAGAGCCCCGAGTCACCTTGAAGTGAGCACCGGGGACTTTACCTCAGGAGAGTCGGAATGAATCCACAACCAACCGGCAGCGCGACCAAGCCTGCCCAATGATCCGGCATCGACCTCGTCATCCCGCTACCCTACATCCGTCGCCCGACCAAGGACGACGGTCTACCTGGTGACTCTCCTAAGGAGGAAGAACGTCCTCGGCCATCCATAATAAGGGGGAAAAGGTTCTATCAGTAGAAGGCCCCAATCACCCGACACGGGTTCGGCTCCTCGCCATAGCGGGCCCGTTAGTGGCCGATTGATCACCATTCAAGGCGGAATTATCCCGGATGCAATGCCATCTCGCAAGGAAGCTTCGAGCATGAGTCCGTCTCAACCAGAAGCATAAATCACAGTGCCAAAGGCCGTGCCAGCAGGATACCCGTGTGCTCGGGCCAGACACACGCGAAGTTCTGATTAAGGCCATTCGTCATATCGAGAGCTTCGTCAACGCCCCGTCAAGGTTTTCCAAGGGCCAGGGTGAGAGGAACAGTCAACGGGAGCTTCCGGAACCATCCCCGGACCCATCGGCTGACCCGCGTCGAGCAAACAAGTTAAAACGGCGCGTGAAGGGTGATCGGCGCCGCTTAATACGGCGCCACCAAATCCGGCGCGCCCATCCAATCGGGGACTTGTTCCCGGCGCCACCAAATCCGGCGTGCCCCCTTCTAGGGCACCGAATTAACGAAGGGCTACATATACACCATGCCTTCGAAACAAAAAAAAAAAGAAGGAGAGGAGGGATCAAGAAAGAAAAAAAGAGAAGATAACAGAAGAGAGCCAATACGAAGGGAGAGGGTTCGTTCGAGAGAAAAACCTTGGGGGAGAAGTAGGGTTTCCACTGAGGGTTCTCGCCGCCGTCTTCCTCGTCTGCTCGTCTGAATACCTCCGGAGCTGGAGAAGGGAAGCCCGTGGTCTGATACTCTGTTCTGGAGAAAGGGTTTAGGTGGGTTTCCGTGTTTTTCTTCCGGTCGATCCCCCTTTTCTTCTTTGGTTTTCTTCCCCTGATATAATGTAAGTGAGAGAGGGGAGGGGCGATGATACGAGCCTGACCTCCCCTCCCTCACCATTGCCTCTGCCCCTTCTCTTCATCTGTAATGATCTTCTTCTATTAATGTAAACGGCGGCCGAGCGACAACGCCGGCGCCGGAATATATGATGTGTATATCTACCTGTATCGTTCATTGAATGAATGAAATGCGATTACGTCCGATGCCATATCTCTCCTTCATGTACTCTCTAATTTCTTCTCAAATGTGCATTTAATGCCGTATATCTACCTGTACCGGATCCGTTTTCCCCGACGCTGGATATGCCCTTGGGCTACATGAATCGTTCTTCCCCCCTCCCCGGGGTTTTCTCTCTTTATTCCAATGCAATGGTCGAGCTCTGCACCATGTGTGCCACGGGTTTTGTGATCGGAGATGCACTTGTGTGCATATCTCTGTCCATCCATGTCTAGGGAGCAGACCCTTCGCCGTCCCTGTGCCCTTCCTCATAGGCCAGAGGGGAGGGGAAGATCGCCCCTGCCGTTCCCTTTTCATCCTGTGACGAGCCCCTGTTGGTTTTTTTCCGAATATGATATATACCTCCCTTCCCCAGATCTCTATGCTAATCATATAGCATGCCAGTATTAACTTATTTAGCCCGCGAGTTTCACCGTTCTAATATGTTTCTAGCAATTCGTTTGTCCACTTGTCGTCAAACGATGTCTTGCGCCGCTCTTTCCACTCCGTTCGCATCTTAACAGGAGTCTGCTCTGTAGCATCGCTCCAGTACCCGGGGAGGGGGATATTCCCCCAATCTTCTACATCAGCCACTCGGTCGACAGGGGGCTCATCCATCGATGACGAGTATCCCCTCGGGCCATTGAGCGCACAGTAACGGGGCTAAGCCCTACAGTTCATATCCACGGTCCTTAATGGACTTTGTGTTGGCCGTGGGTTGCGTTCCCCTTGTAGGCTAGCCATCAGGGTTTCCTTCCCTCTATCGATCGTCCCGATTTGAGCGTTGTGTCGACTCGGGTCGCGTGCCCCTCGCAGGCCAGCCCTCGGGGTTTTCGCTCCCATAATGAGTCGCCTCATTCGTTCACTATCGCCCACGGACTCGGTGCCCCTAGCAGGCTAGGCCTCGGGGTTTTCCTTTCCGTTCGGGTTTGCCGACCGCCGTTGCGTCACCCGGCTCTTAGGGGTTGCTCCGCCACGTGAGTACTCCCCGCTTCTCCCCGACAATCCTCCGGGATGGGGAGATGCTGCCGAAATTTCGGCTCGAACGAGTCTGACTCGGAACAATCGCCGCGCTCGAGTGTGAACCTCGCGCGAGCCTGTGACTCGACCCCCGGATGCCCCGGGGCCGATCCTTTGAATCAATAACTTAAATAAACTTTCAAAGTTTCCCAAGGTATTTTAATAAACCCAAGAAAAATGAATAAAACCTCGGTTTCCGTGAGATCGGGCTAAACCGGTGCCGTTTATATACGGCGCGCCTTAAAATGGCGCACCTTAAGACGTCGCGCTCTTCCCGGCGCGCCTCTTCCCGACGCGCCCCAAATGGGCCGCGCCGTTTTAACTTCCCTCATTTACCTATGGTTTCCCACGCCGTTTTAAGTCCTATACCTCCGTCTTCTGGCGCCGTTTCTAATCGCTATGCTGTCTAATCCCGGGCTCACCCCCGGGGTAATAGGCCTCTCGTGGTCGAGATTGGCAGCCCCAATTAGCAGTAGATTGAATAAGGCAAGGGCTGGTTATGCCCTGAATAACCTTTCTATCATGTTGGCTATCATGCGTATTAGCACTCTGCTTTCGCTATCAGGCTTGTGTCACATTTTTCCCCCGTTGGCGGGGCTTAATAAAATATGATTGAGCTCTGCTCGCCTTCATAACTCTATTGTCATGCTTAGCATAGTTATGGGCATCATGCATGTATGCTTGCATAGACCCTCAGGTATATCAAATGGCGTTGACAGAAGGCCGGGTTATGCCCAATCGGAAGTCTCCGCTATGCGCGATGGCGATCTTCGGACCTACGTCCTCCGCCCTGTATCGAGGGTCACCAATCTAAGAAACCATGACTCTCTTGCATGATAGATAGATGCATCTCACGTGATCTTATCATGTTCGTAGCATCACATCTTTTATTCCGGCCTTGACAGCCCGCTATCTTGGCAATTAATCAAAGGTGTTCCCTCCTCGCGGGCGATGTAATTAACGCCATAGCCTTTATGGTATGGCGGACTGCTGGTCCCGACCGAACCTCACTTTCGCCTGATACGGGTCAGAATGAGCGCATAATAAACTTGTCACTCACGTGACTGGCACGCCCGCGCAGTCAATCAGTCAATTAATTGCCAGTTAGTTAATTGGTTGATCGACATGCGAAATAAGATATATATATATGTATATACACACACACACATATATATATATATATATAAATAAAAATAAAATAATAAGAAGATAAAAAAGATCGCAAACAAGTCTGACCTTTCATCTCTTTGCCGAGATACTTGGGCTTCGAGGCCCTCTCAAAGGCTACTGATCGTTGGCTTGTTTGTCTTTTTAGGCGAACGATGACAACAAATGGATTAACTGGCGTCGGCTTCGGTCCTTCGATCGTTGCTGGGCACGCGCAAGGGTACCTGACGGTGCCCATGGAGTTCGACAGCTTCCCTGCCGTCGTCGGCTTCTCCAACTTCTTGGGGTTGGCCTTCGTGGATATGCTGGAAATCGAAGTCCCGGAACCTGTCGAGGAAGCTGTGGGGAAGGTGGAGCCTCTGAAGGTTCCTTGCTGCAACGACTCATCCAAGAGTCCGGCCCCTGCCGCTAGCTGTCTGGTGCACCACGCCATACGTGGGGCCCGCCCCAATATTGTCAACAAGCACCCTGGAGGACGTCAATGTCGCCTAGCCCACAGGAGTGCTGCTGTGATTACCGGGACTCTATCTCAGTCTGGGAAATCTATGATGGTTGGCGGCATGCGCGTCTTCCTCAACTGACACAATGCACGGGTGGCCCCAGATCGAGTCATCCCCACCATCCCTGTCCACAACACATACCAGGCCCTCGTTGGAAGGAGGGCAGAAAGAGAAGAAATCGGCCACTATGGCCAAGGAAGGTCGGCCCCCAAGCCGAGAAAGTTCAAACAGGTGTGGGTTCCCAAGCGGGTCCAACCTGTCCATCAGCTGGCACCTATCCACCGCCGTCCTGTGTACGACGGGGCGGAGGAGAGAAGAGAAAGGGGCTTGCCCCCGAAGAAGGAAGAAGAAGTGGTTGCGGATCCTCCGCGCCGCAAAAGTTTCCGGGATGTTGCCCGTCAAGCCAACGTCCCAGCTGCGGGATGAAGATTCCAACAACCTGCCGACAGAGCTCGGCTAGCTTATATCCCTCCTTCGGGAGGTCGACAATCATCCCCCGTGTTACATCAGGAGCGAGGTTAAGAAGAGATGACCTGTTTGGTCAGAAATTATTTTCGAGGGTTAGGCAACCCCTCGCTTGGGCAACATTGACTGATGCAAGCAGCCGCCACCGATGAAGGCTACTGCCTATCAATGGCATATGAAGAAGATATAGGAGAAAGAATGATGGTGTCGTCAGTCGACGACAATGGATACGACAACGGCTTCGAGATCGAGGCTGAAGTCCCGAGATTAAATGGCACCCAAGAGGGGGGGTGAATTGGGTGAAGGTAGAAATAACGAAACTTTTTCGCCTTTTCAAAAAATGTGTGACAAGAAGCTAACAAGAGAACCTGAAATAATTAAAGCCCACAGACAAAGCAAGTTTTATAAGGTGAAGAAGGATTATGCAGGATAAAAGAGAATAAAAACTGAACTAGACTAACACACTTACGATTTGCACAGAAGGAGGATAGAGGAAAAGGAACAAACCACACAGAGACATCGATTTTAGGTGGTTCGGATGCCACAACGGCAACCTACGTCCACCCCTCACGGACAGTGAGGAACCACACACTATCTTGTAGGAAGTTACAAGATCAACCACACACAACACTCACACACTAGGAAGGAGGATTCCCACGAAGGTGTAGGAACACCTTAATACACACACACACCTCCAACCAAGAACACACAACCACACACACACACGGATCTAAGAGGATCCACACACTCTGGAATGTTTAAAGATTACAAGGATTACAGATGAAGCTTTTAGAGATCAAGAATGAATTCAAAACATAAGAGAAAGATCTTGATTTGCTCCCCCTTAGTGGATGATTGTATGCTTTGGATGCAGCTTGAATCCTTGGACTGATTTACACTTGATTGGATGAAGAAGGATGAAGAACTTTCCTCTCGGAGCACTGTTCACGTCTACAGTGCCAAATCCCTTCTCTTCCTCTTGGCAGCCTCCCTTTGATCTTCCTTGAGCATTAGGGTTTTCCAAACCCTCTTGTATAAGTTTTATAGGTTCTTGAATGGTCCAAAGACTCCCCCAGACCAGATCCACAATTTCTGGAGAGTTAGGTTGCTTAGGGATTAAACAATACCAAGAGAAAGACCATTTCTCGAAGTGACAAAAAGTCAACATTTGTTGGCAGCTCGAGGCTGGCGGTCGACCTACAAAGGCCAGCGGTCGACCGCCATTGGCCGTCCTGTAGCCATTTGGCTGCTGGGAGAATAGGTCGACCGCTAGCTCCTGGCGGTCGACCGCCAGCTTTCTCAGATTCCAGATTTCAATTCTGTTATTTTAGGTCGACCGCCAGGGGTCCACAGGTCGACCGCCAATCTTCAATCCTGCAAAAATCAAGTGTTAGCTCTCTTGAAGCTATCCATTTGTTCGATGATTGAAACGGGCTTGTGTATGAGTTGATTTATGTTTGAATAAACCCATGGAAGAATTCATAACCACACAATTGACATGGGGTGAAAATTGAAGGTTTAAAGCATGAAGCTTTGCTTGAAAACAAGATACAAGGGAGAGAAATATCTTAGGTTTTGTTATCATCAAAATCACTCAGATATGTTCAACAATCTCCCCCTTTTTGATGATGACAAAACCTAGGCAGTAGAATTGCATTTTCACAAATGTGCTTTTGAAAGAGTTTTAGAAGCTTCGGCAATCACATATGAGATACGTGGAAATCCATCAAGTTGAATCTTCTAAACTCACGATTTGAAGGCATTCGAAATGCTCATATCACCAAACATATCACTACCAACACAAGCATGTCAACGAATTCATACCAACCATTCAATACTTATTTGCCGTATTGACAAGAGGTGAGAAGGAAAGGAGCCAATCTTGTAACGTCAAAGAGTGCATTCTTCCATTCATTTTCATTTGATCCATACAAGGTACACTGAATGCAGAAGGGAGAAATGAGCTTGACACGCTAAGGAATGCAACCATTAATTCATACAATATGCTCAAACTACGATGTAAGAGATAGATAGGCATGAAAGCAGGCAAACACCAAACACACATAGCATATATATATATATATAAGCCTAATAGCCTACTTCTCCCCCTTTGACATCAGCAAAAAGGAGAGGGAGGGGATACAAAAAGTGGACAAAAGGGACACTAGAGACCCAAAAAGCAGCTACACAGCAGGGTGATCCTCAGCTTCCTCGCCATGAACACCATCCGGTGGACCATCACCATGGGGGGAACCAGCAGGAGCAGGAGCAGGAGGAGGAGGAGGAAGACGATCCTCAAGGTTATGGAGAATGTCATCATAATGACGGAGCTGGTTTCGGAGGGAAAGAAGGGTATGGTTGGTGGTGCGAAAGGCCTCACGGTTATCTTCATGGCTGGCAAAGAGAGTGGCTATGTGGAGAGAAAGATCATCCAGAGCAAGAGTGAAGGTATCCATTCGTCCAGTCATGGTGTCCATAAAAGTATCCAAACGCCCAAGGGAGGAGTCAAGCCGAGTTTCTATGCCAAAAAGGTGCCTGTCAAGAGCCTCATAGTCCCCCCAAGTGGAATGCCCAGCACCCTGAGTAGAAGACTCCCCATGAAAGTGCTGCGGTGGAGGAGGGAGATCCGCTGGAGGAGGCACATCTGCAGGCTGAACTGGTGCAGGTGCATTTTGGTTATCTTGCTGTGGGTCCGGCGCTTGTTCTTCTTCACTGCCAATTTCTTCCCCATAAACTGGGACAGCACGGCGAATTTCACCATTTGCATCCCTGTAATATCCCATATCGGAGAAAAGCTTATGCTCATTGTAAATGTCATCATGGCGGACTAGAACAGACTGCTCATTCTCCAATGGGACCCCGACAAAGATGAACACTCCAGTGAGCTGAGAGGCATAGGGCAGGGATCGCCGTAAATGTGTACGGCATCGAGTTATCAATTGAGTCATGAGCCATCCCATATTAACCAATTCGCCATTCATAACATGATAGAACAGGAAACGGTGCACTTCGGTCACTTCATCTCGGCTGCCACGCTTGGGATAAATAAGTGTAGTAAACATGTGATGAATAACCCGTTGTAGTGCGGGAAAGTGGTTGGCATTCAGCTCAATGAGGTCACTCACACCACGAACAAAATCACAGCTCGTCATGGCAATAAAACTAGCCTCAACCTCACCATGCCCAAAAAGCATGTCTGCACCATGGGAGGAAACACCTAGGGCATTATGGAATAATTCTGCATTAATGCGGATCTCAATGCCTTGAACCATTGTATACAAGCTTCCATTTCTGTCAACCAAATTCCCATAGAACTGTTGTACTAGATAGGGATAGAAGCGATTGTATCTAGTGACAAAATCAAGCCACCCCGGTTGCATTGAAAAAACTGTAGAGATGTCGGGCAGGATTTCATTCAACTCTTGAAAATCAACAAGACGAGGCTCGATGATAGACCTCGGAGGTAACCTGCGTGCGGGAGCTTGTGGTGGAGGTGCGGCCGGAGCTTCACGTCTCTGAGCACCAGGTTCCCCTTGGAGAAGACGCCGAGCACTCCTTCGAGGTGCCATTTTAGACTAGGAAACCCGCTGAAGAGAGTATCCTCTAGAGAGGTAGAACCTCTACCTTGGGATGGAGAGGGAGACACCGGGAAGAACTAAGAACACCGTCTCCACGCTCTGGAGCTCAAGGAAGGTTGGCACGAGTGCATGAACGCCGACGAGGAGACGTTCCGAAATGGAAACCAATCGACCGGATCGTGCTTGGGTAGAAACGGTGTGGGGTTTTTAGGGCTTGAAAGGTGGGAGGGAGATGTGCTAGAGTGGAGGTGGAATAAGGGAGAGAGAAGGGAGAGTGATAGAATGAGAAAGGGTGGAAGAAAACCCCCTTAAAGTAGGGTTCGGACGCGGTTGACCCGGGCCGATTCTCTGCCGGCGGTAGACCGGCACGAAGCCAGCGGTCGACCGCTGGGACCTAAATCCCAAAAATGACCCAGAGAGAGAGGAAGAACCACAGCTAGCCACTACCGGAGATAGAAGTGGGCTCCATGACCCTTGGACTCCCCCATTTTCACAGATCATTCTTCTTTCCTTTTTTTTATTTCTTTTCTTTTGCTAACCCATGAATGATATCAAGCATGAGTCGACTACGGAAACCCTTGAATGGAGACTGCTAAGAGCACTAGATCACTAGTCCACATTTATCTATCAAGGAATATTCAGTTGTAGAAAAATGTCAAGGAATAAGTGTATATAAATATAAGTACATGCACACATGCTAGGTATAGTCATACACAATAAAATTGAACCACACACAATGCATGCATCTCACATGATCTACCCAACAAAAAGAGAAACAACCTAATGCAGACTTAAGTGCGTATGCCCTCACCCTTACACATGCCAAGTTCTCGCCTGATTTTATTGAATTGATCCTGATTTAGAGGTTTTGTGAAGATGTCAGCCAGTTGGTTAAGAGAATCAATGAACTTGAACTCAAAGACCCCTTTGCCTACATGATCTCTCAGAAAATGATGCCGAATGTCAATGTGTTTGGTTCTGGAGTGTTGAACAGGATTTTTGGATAGATTAATTGCACTCGTATTATCACAGAAGATCGGCACACAATCCACTTCAACATTCAAATCAAGCAATTGATTTTTGATCCAAAGTACTTGGGCTCCACAACTTCCGGCGGCTACATATTCAGCCTCGGCCGTTGAGAGAGCTACTGAATGTTGTTTCTTAGAGGCCCATGAAACAAGGCACCCGCCAAGAAACTGACAGTACCCACTTGTACTTTTACGATCTACAATGCATCCGGCGTAATCCGCATCGGTATACGCAATTAACTCAAAAGAACTACCAATGGGAAACCACAAGCCAAAGTCAATAGTGCCAATTAGATATCTGAAAATGCGTTTAACAGCTGATAAGTGAGATTCTTTAGGGCATGACTGGAAACGGGCACAGAGACATACACTGAATTGAATGTCAGGGCGGCATGCTGTAAGGTACAGTAGTGATCCGATCATACCTCGAAACAGTGTGGAATCTACTGTTTTACCATTTTCATCCTTATCCAGCTTTGTGGTGGTGGCCATGGGAGTTGATATGGGTTTTGCTTCCGCCATCCCGTATTTCTTCAGCAATTCCATAGTATACTTTGCTTGATTTATAAAAATTCCTTCCGAAGTTTGTTTCACCTGCAATCCAAGAAAGAAATTTAGCTCCCCCATTAAGCTCATCTCGAATTCTCCTTGCATGGTCTTTGCAAAATCCTCGCATAAGGCATTATCAGAAGCTCCAAAAATAATATCATCCACATACACTTGAACCACCAAAATGTCCTTACCTGATTTCCTTGTGAAAAGTGTTTGATCAACCTTACCTCTCTTGAACCCATTTTCAGCAAGAAAAGAAGTAAGCCGTTCATACCATGCCCTTGGTGCTTGTTTTAGTCCGTACAAGGCCTTTTGGAGCTTGTACATGTGTCGTGGATGTTTGGAATCTTCAAAACTTGGTGGCTGCTCGACAAAGACATCCTCCTTGATATAGCCGTTAAGAAATACAGATTTAACATCCATTTGAAATAGTTTAAAGTTTAAAGAGCAAGCGTAAGACAGTAAGATTCGGACTGCTTCAAGTCTAGCAACTGGTGCAAAAGACTCATCAAAGTCAATTCCCATCTCCTGGCTATATCCCTTGGCCACAAGCCGAGCCTTATTCCTCACAATCAATCCCGCATCATTTAGCTTGTTTCTGAAAACCCAGCGAGTTCCAATAGTAGGATGGTTCTTAGGACGCGGCACGAGAGTCCACACCTCGTTTCTTTCAAATTGATGCTGCTCTTCATGCATCGCCTGAATCCAGGATTCATCTTGAAGAGCTTCATGAATGTCCTTGGGCTCTACTTGAGAGAGTAGGGCCATCAGGTCCTCCTGTTCAACCTGCCTTTGAGAGGACCTAGTTTTCACCCCATCCTCCAGATTACCTATGATGTTCACAGTTGGATGATCCTTTAGAAATGTGGAGGAGCTGGGCAGATCAGGATGCTGCACTTGTGGTTCTTGCAGTGTCTCAATTGTAGGATCCTCATCTTCCTCATTTTTACTTGAAGTTGCCTTCAATGGCTCATCATTGGCTTTAACATTTGATGAGTTCTTAGGGTCTTCATCTGCATCCAAGATAGAAGAAATTTGCTTTGTGAGTTTTGACTCGGATTCATCAAAAATAACATGAGGACTTTCTTCAACAACTAAAGTCCTTTTATTGAATAATCGATAAGCTCTAGAATTGAGTGCATAACCTAGAAAAATTCCTTTATCACTCTTTTCATCAAACTTACCCAGATTAGACTTACCATTGTTCAAGATATAGCAAGGGCATCCAAAGGGTTTAAGATAAGAGATGTTTGACTTCTTACCCTTGTAGAGCTCATATAGAGTTTTCTTCAGAATGGGCCTTACCATTGCCCTGTTGATGATGTAGCATGCGGTACTTACCGCTTCAGCCCAAAAATACTTGGGTAGAGAATTCTCACTGAGCATGGTCCGGACCATGTCTATCAATGTTCTATTCTTTCGCTCTACTACTCCATTTTGCTGGGGCGTTCTAGGTGATGAAAAATTGTGTGTGTACCCCTACTCTTCACAGAACATGCTGAATTCATGATTTTCAAATTCACCACCATGTTCACTTTGGATTGTGGTGATGAGGTAACCCTTTTCATTCTGAATTTTTCTGTAAAACACTTGAAACTCCGTCACGGCATCACTTTTATTAGCTAAAAATAGCACCCATGTGAATCTGGAGAAATCATCAACAATCACAAAGCCATAGGATTTTCCTCCTAGGCTAGATGTTTTAGTAGGACCAAAAAGATCAAGATGCAACAGTTCCAATGGCCTAGCGGAAGAAACAATATTTTTGTTTTTGAATGAGATTCGTGTTTGCTTGCCTTTCGTGCAAGCTTCACAGATATTATCGCTTTCAAATTTCAATTTGGGCAGACCTATCACCAAGTCATATCTAGACAACTTAGAGATCACTCCAAAACTAGCATGACCTAGTCTGCGGTGCCATAGCCATGCATTCTCATGGTTGTTAGCTACCAAACACACATTATCAACTGAAACATCATGAAGATCAATGGTGTACACATTGTTGCTCCTTTTACCAATGAATTTGATTTCATTTGAATTTTTGCACATGACAAAACAGTGAGTCATATCAAAAACAATCTTAAAACCCTTATCACATAATTGACTTATGCTCAACAAATTATGATTCAAACCTTTCACCAGAAGGACATTTTCAATCAGAGTTTCAGAATTCTTACCTATGTCTCCAACTCTGATTATTTTTCCTTTGTCCTTCCTGCCAAAAGTAACTAAGCCTCCTTCTTTTTCTTGCAGCTTGGAGAACACTTTCTTGTCCCCTGTCATATGCCTTGAGCAACCGCTGTCTAGATACCATTTGCTCCCCCTGGCTTCAAGACATATCTACAAGAAGAAAAATTCTCATGCAATTATTTTTGGTACCCAAACCAGTTTGGGTCCATATGAGTTAGTCCAACTTCTTACGGGTGTTCTCTTCGTCCATAGAACATGATAGTTAGGTGTGCTTTGTCTAAACCAGCAGTTGGAAATCATATGGCCAAATCTACCACAATGAAAGCAGTTAGCATGTGAAAAAGTTCTTTGATATCTGTGTGGTTTAGGCTGAGCATGTTGGGGTTTAGAGTTAGAACATGAAGCATGATTATCGTCCTTTCCATGAATAAAGGATGTGGTGATCTTATGCTCAAAGGATTTTTTGTTTTGAGGTGTGTACCCCAAGCCTTCCTTTTGGAAGTTGACTTTAACCCCCAATAGGTTATCCAAGTTTTGTTTCCCCTTAACAAACTTAGTCAAGGTGAACTGAAGCTCAACAACTCTTTCACCCAAAATCCCATTTCTCCTTTCGAGTTCTGAATTAGTGGATTTTAGAGTTTGTTCTTCAATTTTTATCCTTTCACATGCTTCCTCCATTTCAGTTATTTTGCATGATAGTTCCTTTTTGGTTTTATCACAGTCTGAGATTATTTGCAGTAGACTTTCCTTTTCTTCCGAAGCCTCAAACCATTCCTGTTCCAGTTTCTCAAATTTGGCAAAGATATCTTCACGTGATGAATCATCAAGTTTCTTTTTAAGAGCTTTATTTTCAGATCTGACTTTCTTGTACTTAGTGTATAACTTTTCATATTCAGATTTCTATTGTTCATTGGAAATGAATTCAGGGTTAGAATTTACCTCCGTGGATTCATCCTCATGTGCCATGAGGCACAAGCTTTCCACAAGTTCTTGAATCTCTTCATCAGATGGTTCATCTTCTTCGTCGCTCCAAGTGGCGACCATGGCTTTGGGTTTATTGAAGTTATCCTTCTTGAATTTCTTCTTTAGATCTAGACATTCACCTCTCATGTGTCCAGGCTTCTTGCATTCGTAGCATATGATGCTACTTGGCTTGCTCGATTCGCCTTTAGTCTGCGTGGGCCTTCTTTGCCCTTTTCTGAAATTTCCTTGAAAGTTTCTCTTCTTCCTTAGAAATTTTCTCACTTGGCAAGTTATCATCACCAATTCTTCCTCTTCATTGCTTCCGTCACTTGATTCACCTTCTTGAAATTCGTCATCGGATTGATGAGCTTTCAGTCCAATGACCTTTTTCTTTTTGATGTTTTCATCAACTGTTCTCTTTATATTTATCTCATAGGTCATGAGTGACCCTATGAGTTCATCCAAAGTAAGAGTTGACAGGTTCTTTGAGTCTTCAATAACCGTGGCCTTTGTGTGCCAAGCCGACGGTAGGGACCTTAACACCTTCCTCACAAGGTCGGAATTTGAGTATTCCTTCCCGAGACTTTTGAGACCATTTGTGATCTCTGTTAGCCTTGCAAACATCTCGGAGATGGTTTCTTCAGGTTTCATTTTGAATAGCTCATAGTCAGTGACTAGGAGATTTGCCTTGGTTTCCTTGACCTGTGACGTTCCCTCATATATGAGTCGCAGCTTGTCCCACATTTCTTTGGCTGAGCTGCACATAGAAACATGAGATAATTCATTAGGGTGTATCGCACATTGCATAATATTCATTGCATTAAAATCAGCAGTGCATTTCTTAATTTCCTCGGGTGTCCATTTTTCTTCATCAGCCCCGAGTTTATGAGGACCCTTGTCCACAACTCTCCAAACCTCGTACTCTTGAGCCCTCAGAAAAATATGCATTCTATTTTTCCAGTAGGAGTAGTTGGAACCGTCAAAAAACGGAGGACGGTTGATGGAATGACCCTCGGGTACCATACCCTTGTTTGCCATTTAATCGGATCTTGCTCTAGATTGTTAGATCTCTGAAAGGAAGAGCCTTGGCTCTGATACCAATTGAAGTCCCGAGATTAAATGGCACCCAAGAGGGGGGGTGAATTGGGTGAAGGTAGAAATAATGAAACTTTTTCGCCTTTTCAAAAAATGTGTGACAAGAAGCTAACAAGAGAACCTGAAATAATTAAAGCCCACAGACAAAGCAAGTTTTATAAGGTGAAGAAGGATTATGCAGGATAAAAGAGAATAAAAACTGAACTAGACTAACACACTTACGATTTGCACAGAAGGAGGATAGAGGAAAAGGAACAAACCACACAGAGACAATGATTTTAGGTGGTTCGGATGCCACAACGGCAACCTACGTCCACCCCTCACGGACAGTGAGGAACCACACACTATCTTGTAGGAAGTTACAAGATCAACCACACACAACACTCACACACTAGGAAGGAGGATTCCCACGAAGGTGTAGGAACACCTTAATACACACACACACCTCCAACCAAGAACACACAACCACACACACACACGGATCTAAGAGGATCCACACACTCTGGAATGTTTAAAGATTACAAGGATTACAGATGAAGCTTTTAGAGATCAAGAATGAATTCAAAACATAAGAGAAAGATCTTGATTTGCTCCCCCTTAGTGGATGATTGTATGCTTTGGATGTAGCTTGAATCCTTGGACTGATTTACACTTGATTGTATGAAGAAGGATGACGAACTTTCCTCTCGAAGCACTGTTCACATCTACAGTGCCAAATCCCTTCTCTTCCTCTTGGCAGCCTCCCTTTGATCTTCCTTGAGCATTAGTGTTTTCCAACCCCTCTTGTATAAGTTTTATAGGTTCTTGAATGGTCCAAAGACTCCCCCAGACCAGATCCACAATTTCTGGAGAGTTAGGTTGCTTAGGGATTAAACAATACCAAGAGAAAGACCATTTCTTGAAGTGACAAAAAGTCAACATATGTTGGCAGCTCGAGGCTGGCGGTCGACCTACAAAGGCCAGCGGTCGACCGCCATTGGCCGTCCTGTAGCCATTTGGCTGCTGGGAGAATAGGTCGACCGCTAGCTCCTGGCGGTAGACCCCCAGCTTTCTCAGATTCCAGATTTCAATTCTGTTATTTTAGGTCGACCGCCAGGGGTCCACAGGTCGACCGCCAATCTTCAATCCTGCAAAAATCAAGTGTTAGCTCTCTTGAAGCTATCCATTTGTTCGATGATTGAAACGGGCTTGTGTATGAGTTGATTTATGTTTGAATAAACCCATGGAAGAATTCATAACCACACAATTGACATGGGGTGAAAATTGAAGGTTTAAAGCATGAAGCTTTGCTTGAAAACAAGATACAAGGGAGAGAAATATCTTAGGTTTTGTTATCATCAAAATCACTCGGATATGTTCAACAGAGGCCAATGAAGCCATCCCTAAGCGGGAAGAAACAAGAAGAACTTATGTGTTCGAGAGGCTGACCTTCCCGCATCAAGCTAAAAGGAGGGTCCATCGACGGAGGAAAAAGATGCAGGTCTTCACTTGCAACATGGCTGGTGTATCCAGCCGATATGGGGGGCTTCCCGAAGACCGCCGAGAATTGGCTCAGTTGGCCGCACGGCCGGGGCCGAGTACTCGCAGAACAGAAGCAGTAAGGGAGCTCTTGATGATGGCTAAAGGAAAACAGCCCCAGGTCTACCATCACTGGGATGATAAGGCCCCCGTCCTGACCGCTAATGTGGTGACGGCAGAGGAAGAAGACGACGTCCCCCTCGACATCCTACCCGAGGGTACGTCCGGGGAGACAGTAGAAGTTATCCCCACTACAGCCACTATAGACCCATCGGTCTTGATATTACTTCAGAAATATCGGTAAGAGATAGACTTGCTAAAGAAGCAGCTGATGGAGAAGACTGAACAATCCTCAGCTTCCAAACCACCCGAAGTCCAGGGTGAATCATCTCGGGGAGCAATCGGTCATGATGGCCCTCCACCACTCTACACACTGCCTCAGTCGTCAGAACCAAGCATGACGACAATGCAACAGTGGCCACCACAGCTCCAGCCGCTGCTACCACCGGTGCTCCCTTAAGCGCACCAGACACCCTCGCTGCCGCGTCCTCCATAGGCGACCACCCTGGTCACCCCGTACCTGCAGCCGGCACACTTCTATCCAGAGCCGGTTGACCCTGCAGTCGTGAACCGGATGATGGTAGAAAGAATGATCGAGCTGAAGCTCGCAGAAAGAGGTGAAGGCGACTACGTCGCGTTCGATGCATACCGGGTGCCCTACCCGCAACACCATGCTGCTAAGCGACTTCCCCCGGGGATCAGTAAGCCGCCCAAGTTCGATAAATTCAACGGGAAGGGATCCCCGAGAGAACACATAGCCTATTATATGACTGTCATGGGCGACTTGGCCACCGACGAGTCATATCTGCAGAAGTTTTTCGGGTCCTCACTGACGGGGCTCGCATTTGAATGGTACTCTAGCCTCTCGGCCGGGTCGATCAGCGACTGGCCAGATATGCAGAAAAAGTTCAGAGAAAGATTCCATGTCACAGAGAGGGAGGTCACAGTGGCCGAACTCTACTCAACAAAGCAGAGGGCAGATGAGACAGCCCTCGATTATATTAAGAGGTGGAGGAACCTCGGAATGAGGTGCAAGCGGCCCCCGCATCAGGAGGACGCTGTGCAGATATGCAAACAGAATCTCAGAAGGGAAGTTCTGGAAAAGATGATCGGAATGGAAATACGATCGTTTGATCGATTAAACAATGTCGTGGCTGAGGTGGAAGCTTTCCTGGCCAGGCCTGCCCCTACATCTGCTGCCAACACGACCCAGAAGGGCAAGGCGGTGGAGCGGCGCTCCTCGCCTAAAGAAGCGAACACTCTTGATATAAAGGCGTTCGAACAACAGAAAAGTGAAGGCAAGAAGGGAGTCACCCCACAGCCTGCAGAAGCCCCAGACGGCAAAGAAGGTCCTTCGCTGAGGGACAAGATGAAGAAGGCCTATTCCTTTCCAAAAGACAAGACCCAGGTTCTGTTTGATTGGGTAACAGAATATAGCATGGTCACCCTGCCAGAGCCAAGGAGGCCGGAGGACCTGAAAAGAAAAGACAGTCCAAGATTCTGCCCCTACCACCAGACGTTGGGGCATCAGATCGAAGACTGCTATGTGTTCAAGGACATCATCGAAGGGATGGTGAAGAAGAATGAAATCGAGCTGGGAGAGTACAAAGTGGACCCTCCTCAGCCACATGAAGCCCCTCGGAGGAGGGCAGGAGTCAACATGGTCTCCCTATACCAGGCACTGCCTGAGGAGATCTCTAAAACAAGCACGCGGAGCACCTATGAAGCTCATTTCTTAGAGCCCGCGAAAGAACAGCAGGGATGGCGGCAGGTCTCTGTGAAGCACAAGAAAAAGAGGGCACCTCGCCCGAAAGAGGGGGCACATATCCGTGGTGTTACACCCCGACCTGCTCCGCCAGTGGTAGCGCCCGAATGGGTCACTCCACCTACAACTATCAGGATACCTACACATAATCGGAGGAGACAAACTCTGCTGCCAGTGGTTAAAGAGGCCAATCCTGGGGTCCTTCGGCTGTAAAACCTCATTGAGGGGCTAGACGAGTATGTGCAGCCCGAATTGAAGCCCTTGCTAGTGCGGGACCACGTCACATGGCAAGAACTAGAGCAGCTCTCACTTGAACAAAAGGAGGAAGCTGAAGAGGTACCCGACAGAGAGGGAAGTCTATTCTGGGGGCACCTGCCCGCAGAAGCAAAAAAGAAGAAGAAACAAAAGAAGAAGAAAAAGAAGGCCGCTGAGGCCGATAAAGTGCAGGTTGTCTCCTGTAATACCCTATCAGCACTCTTCAACCTGCCCGGAGAGGAGGAAGAAGAGGAAATTTGTTTCACACCCCATGCTGGGGGAGGCAAGGCCGAGGCTGCAACTGCTGCACATGCCACCCGGTCAGGCCGAAAATGGGGGCGCCAGCCGCCACCCAACCACAACATCATGTTCAGAGGGGAGCAACCCTACAAGACACCTCCGCCGGAGGTCAAGGGAGTCCAAATCCCTCCTCTGTCAGGCCTATATAACAAGAGTGGGGGCAATGGAGTTCCTTCATTTCTTGAATTCATGAAGATGTCCAAGGGGAAGTAGCCTTGCCAGGAGGCTAACCGTACACCCGGGGACGTTCACCCGCAGCTCGCACAATCTGTCAAAGATCCAAATGCAGATGCAGCCTGCCCCGCAGCAACTAACAAAGAAAACCCAGAAGCCGGTATCAGCCAGAAGGGTGCCGAATCTGAGGAAGATGAAGCAGGTCCCTCAGGGCTCGCAAATCAAAACCTCCCCAAGCCCAGATGGGCTGAAGAGATGAAGCTCTCCAATGTCCGAGCTGGGAGCAGAATAATGAAGCTACTCAAGAAGCTCCCTGCTCGATTTACAATCTGGGAGATCCTTTCTTTGAGTGAAGAGACCCGGCAGGCGATTATTACTGCTCTCTAGACGCCTGTTCATTTTGAGACATGTCTGGCTAAAGCAATGCCGGAGGCCAGCATGACCTTCACTCCGGACGATATGCTGCTGCCCAGCATCAGCCACAACAGGCCGCTGTATATGAAAGAGCACCTGAATGGAAGGGAGCTGAACAGGATTCTGGTTGATCCCGGTGCAGCGGTCAACATCCTGCCATATAGAATATATGAGAGGCACCACTTTAACGTGCATCTCGAGAAAGTCAGGGATATGCGTATCGCCGAATTCAATCAAAAATGTGAGGTGTCCATGGGAGTGGCAGAGTTCACCCTCACCCTAGCAGATTTCACTATGATGGTGCAGTTCCATGTCATTGACTCCCGCACCTCGTACAAGGCGCTACTCGGCCGCCCGTGGCTGCATGAAAATATGGTGGTGCCCTCCACGCTCCACCAATGCATCAAATACAGTCTCCAAGGGAAGGAGGAGAGGATATTTGCAGACCCCCACCCGTTCGAGGTGTTTGAATGTCATTTGGCAGATGCCAACCTATATACAGGGCCTCCCCAGAAGACCTCTGAAGCTAAGACCCCTGCGGGGACATCGAGAAGCACGTCCGGCAGCAGTTGGTATCCACCACCGCCGCGCGGATATGTCAAGCCCAAGGTGGTCTCCCATATCACAGCATCCGGGCAAGTGGGCAGAACAGCACCCCCAATATTATACCCTGAAGCTAATGAAGTACGGGTCGCTCAGCGGCACAATCATATTGAAATCCCGGATGGCCTCATCAAGCCAACTCCCGGCCTTGACAACCCTACTGTCGAGCCTTTCAAGACTTGGGAGGTGACACAGGAAGATGGACCCAACAGCTTGTTCTATACAGCTGAGGAGCATCCTACTCGGGAAGACACAGACTGCAGCCTCCCCGAAGATATAAGCAACCCCCCGGTTCCCGTCCAGGGTCTGGCATTCACAACTGAGCGGATGGCCAGGATGTTTCAGAAGCAACACATCCCCCCCGATCAGTCTCAAAAGCGCAAGGAAGCTTTCCAGAAAATGTGGCATCCCGCAAATCTGGATAAGGAAATGAGACGTGTCTCTCAACATCCAGGGTTGGGCTTCACCCTGGAAGAATATTATTACAGTGGGCGATACGAGGTGGACACCATCTCCGCCTTCTATCCTACTGAAGATAGCCCGATGGGGGCAACTTTTGATGAATACCCAGCGGAAGCTGAGCATGTTGAACTGGCTCAACCCGGAAATCAAGAGATAGAGACCTCTGTCCCCTGCCGATGCTGGGAGCAGGTCCACCCCAAAGAGGCGGCCTTCAAGCCAAATTTGATACGGCCAGCAGTAGTGAAGCTAAAGATACTGAGGAAGCAGGAATTTCTCCCTCCAGTGGAGCCCTACTGATGATAACTTCAACACCTCTTCTACCAATCAGGGCAGCCTCGGTCGACTCCGATCAAGGGGAACCAGCAACCAAGAAAGGAAAAGCCACTTCTACGGAAGATACAACTATCCCAGAAGGCGAGACCTCCTCAACTTCTGCTACGAAACCGGGATGCTGTCCCGGCCCGGCAATAAGCAACTACCAGCCTGTCACGGTTGCAACCTCATCTACAAACACCGAAGCTGCTCTCTCGCCCTTGGGAGCTACAACGGCAGTGGACTTGCTAATAGAACGATCCGCACAGCCGCTAGCACAAGAAACAGAGAATCCTCAAGAAGCTCTGGTGGTGTCTGACGAGGAAGTCGAAGTGCTCGACCCTCAAGATGGTATTCCAGACTTCGTTGACCTCTAACCGGCACCTCCGGAGATAGAAGACGGAGGCCAAGCCACAGTCGATGAACTGATAGAAGTCAACTTGGGAAATGAGGAGGACCCTAGGCCCACCTTCCTCAGTGCCCAGCTATCCCCAGAAGAACGGAAGCTGTACATCCAGCTGCTGCTAGAGTACCGGAATTGCTTCGCCTGGACTTACAAAGAAATGTCGGGTCTGAGCCCCGCAGTCTCACAACATGAGCTGGCAATCAGCCCTGAGGCCGAGCCGGTGAAGCAACCATCGCGGCGCATGAGGCCGGAACTCATTACTCAAATTTGTGCTGAAGTCGACAAGCTCATTGACGTGGGATTTGTTGAGGAAAACCAGTACACCACATGGCTGGCGAATATCATCCTCGTGAAAAAGAAGAATGGACAGATCCGGATATGTGTCGACTTCAGCGATCTATATAAAGCCTGTCCCAAAGATGACTTTCCGGTGCCAATAACGGAAGTGATGATCGATGCTACAACCGGTCACGAGGCCCTGTCATTCATGGACGGGTCATCCGGTTACAACCAGATTTGGATCGCGAGGCATGACCGGGTCCATACTGCTTTCCGAACCCCTAAAGGCATTTATCATTATAAGAGGATGCCGTTCAGACTAAAGAATGCTGGCGTAACCTATCAGCGCGCAATGACCAAAATCTTTGATGAGTTGCTCTACCACAAGGTCGAGTGCTGCATAGATGATCTGGTGGTCAAAACCAGAAGAAAAGAAGATCATCTGCAAGACCTCCGGATCATTTTTCAGAGGCAGAGGCAGCATGAGCTGAAGATGAACCCCATGAAGTGCGCGTTCGGAGTGTCGAGCGGGAAGTTCTTGGGCTTCATAGTCCGATATCGGGGGATCGAGATAGACCCCGCAAAGATCAAAGCAATTCAGGAGCTACCTCCACCAAGGAATATCTCCGAGCTGAGATCACTACAGGGCCGCCTGGCTTATATCCGGCGGTTCATTTCCAATTTGTCAGGGCGATGCCAGCCTTTCCACAAGTTGATGATGAAAGATGTTCCCTTTTACTGGAATGAAGATTGCCAGACAGCCTTTGACAAGATGAAAGACTATCTGAAGACTCCCCCAGTGCTGGGCGCACCGGTGAAGGGACGGCCATTGATACTATATATAGCAGCTACGCATAACTCCCTGGGGGCAATGCTGGCCCAGAATAATGAAGAAGGGAAAGAGCAAGCCCTCTATTACCTCAGTCGGAGACTGGTCAGAACTGAGGGGAAATATACTTATATTGAGAAGGTCTGTCTGGCACTGGTCTTCGTAGTTAAGAAGCTCTGACACTACATGTTGTCGCATGAAATCAGCTTGGTATCCAAAGAGGATCCGCTGAAATATATTATGTCCCAGCCGGCACTCAAAGGTCACCTGGGAAAATGGGCGGTGATCCTTATGGAGTTCGACATCTCCTATGTATCGCGCAAGGCCGTCAAGGGCCAAGCCATTGCAGACTTCTTCGCCGAGCACCCGGTACCCGGGGATTGCCCGTTGGAACCGAAACTTCCTGAAGATGAAACCCTGGAAGCCGTTCAGGTGCAACCCTCCTTATGGCAGCTATATTTTGATGGCGCTTCCAGAATTGACACCTCTGCCACTGGATCGGCCAGAGTCAGGGCAGGAGCAGGCATAGTCTTGAAATCCCCAGAAAGAGAAGTGGTGCACACATCCTGCTCCATAAATAAACACTGCACAAATAATGAAGCGGAATATGAAGCCCTGATAATCGGGTTACAGATCGCTCTGTCCATGGGAATTCAGATGCTGGAAGCATTTGGAGATTCCATGCTAGTTATAAAACAACTAGAAGGGGAGTTCGACGTGCGAAAGCAAGAACTTCTCCCCTACCATCAGTTGGCAACCCGCCTGATGTCAAGATTCTACTTCATCAGCATCAAGCATATCAACCGAGGTCGGAATGCTCAGGCAGACGCCCTTGCTAAGCTGGCCAGTTCATTGGCGGTCCCGCCAGACGCAAGCCTGAATATAACAGTGATCAACCGCCGGCAAGTCCCCAGTGTAACAGAAGTCTTAAACGACGAGCAAGAGATCGAGGTGGCAGTCGTCGAGGAGATTCAGCAGCCCGACTGGCGAGAACATATCCTGCGGTGGTTCCAACACCAGCAGCTCCCGAAGGAAAAAGAACAGAGAATGAAGCTCCTGAGGGTCAAGGACTCTTACGAGATGAGAAGCGGAACCCTGTTCCGAATAATGGCAGATGCCCGAAGGAAAGTCCTACTTCGTTGCTTATCTTCAACAGAGGCGGGACAGGTGATGCAAGAAGTCCATGCGGGATCAACTGGAGCACACCAGGCTGGCCCAAAGATGAAAATTGAGATAAAAAAATTAGGTTACTATTGGCCCACTATATTTGATGATTGCTGCAAGTTCGTCAAAGCTTGTTAGAAGTGTCAAGAACACGCTAACGTGGCAAGGAGACCTCCAGTGCCACTGCATCCCACCTTGCCAAGCTGGCCGTTCGTCCAGCGGGGCACAGACGTGGTAGGGCCACTACCAGCATCTTCATCAGGGTGCAAATATATCTTAGCGGCTACAGACTACTTTTCCAGATGGGCGGAGGCGGTAGCACTAAGAGATGTAACAGGAGAACTAGTTGCAAGATTCTTCAGACAGAACATAATATTCCGGTTTGGCATCCTCAGCCGAATCATCTCTGATAATGGCAGCCATTTCAGAAACCAGAAGGTTTATCGGTTAGCCGACAAGTACAAGATCGACTGGAGGACATCATCCCCCTACAACCCTCAAGCCAATGGACTTGCAGAAGCCTTTAACAAGACACTATGCACATTGCTGGCAAAGACTGTCAAGTCTAATAAAAAAGATTGGGAAGAAAGGATGTACGAAGCGCTCTGGGCCTATCGTACTGTCTACAAAATCCCAACCGGCTGTTCACCTTTCTCCTTCGTCTATGGGTCAGAGGCTGTGGTGCCGATTGAACTGGAAGTTCTTCGCTGCGAGTCGCCCTCCAGCATGGACTAGCCAACGGTGATCAAACTAATGCAGAAAGAAGATTAGAAGAGCTCACTGAGCTCGAAGGAAAACGCCTCCGGGCACAACAAAACATCCAACTCTACCAAGCTCGCATGGCCCGCGCTTTCGACAAGCTGGTCAAAGGTCAAGAATTCAAGAAAGGAGACCTGGTGATAGTCAAAAGAAGAGAAGTGATGGCCTCCAACCCCAAGGGGAAGTTGGTCAAAAACTGGATCGGACCATATATCATCCGCCGAGTATATGAAGGGGGTGCCTATGTCCTGGTAGACCACAAAGGAGTCATCCAGTTCTCTCCCCTCAACGGAAAGCATATAAAGCTATATTATGCAGCGCAACCGACATTCCCCGAGTGATCGGTCGGAATACCCCTATCTTGGTCTAGTGACACTCCGCCCTAGCCGAGCTACCTTTATCTTGGTCTAGTGGCACTCCGTCCTAGCCGAGCTACCTTTATCTTGGTCTAGTGGCACTCGCCCTAGCCGAGTTACCCTTATCTTGGTCTAGTGGCACTCCGCCCTAGCCGAGCTACCTTCATCTTGGTCTAGTGGCATTCCGCCCTAGCCGAGCTACCCTTATCTTGGACTAGTGGCACTCCGCCCTAGCCGAGCTACCCTTATCTTAGTTTAGTGGCACTCCGCCCTAGCCGAGCTACCTTTATCTTGGTCTAGTGGCACTCCGTCCTAGCCGAGCTACCCTTATCTTGGTCTAGTGGCACCCCACCCTAGCCGAGCTACCTTCATCTTGGTCTAGTGGCACTCCGCCCTAGCCGAGCTACCTTTATCTTGGTCTAGTGGCACTCCGCCCTAGCCGAGCTACCCTTATCTTGATCTAGTGGCACTCCGCCCTAGCCGAGCTACCTTCATCTTGGTCTAGTGGCACTCCGCCCTAGCCGAGCTACCCTTATCTTGGTCTAGTGGCATTCCGCCCTAGCCAAGCTACCTTTATCTTGGTCTAGTGGTGTAATACCCCGATTATTTATTAAGTTTTATTGAGCTTTTATTAATTGAAAATTGAATTAAAATGGATCAATGTTGGAATTTCGAAATATTGATATTTAATTCATTAGAAAATAGAACGTATAAATTCGACTACCTTAGAAAAATCTGTACAAATAGTAATTAGGTAAAAGATCATTTTTATAGCAATTTTGTCTTCTGGACTTGACCCAAATTAATTACGTAACCTTGTCTAATTAGAGGATTAATCCTGAATTTGACTTCCACCTACCCTTTACCTAATCGTAACTTAAAACGTGAAATTCGACCTTGTTACTCAATCAAATGATCTGAAATCAAGGGCAAATGGAAGGCCACGAGGTAAGGAACATTTACCCTCAATCAATTTGAGGTAAACCTAGCCCTAAAACGTGCTGCCGACATAGTTTTGGTCAAGTCAAGGATTTCGGCGCCGTTTTTAACACGTAACTTGCAGCGTCGAATACTCCCAACTCCGAAGGATCCAGAAGCCCCATGACCTATAGAAATGTAGCTCTTCGACTCTAGTTTCATTTGGTTGCTGTGGGGTACGTTGAAGTTACAAATCCAAGGAGTTCTTGCTCGATTAGTGGAGGTGGGTCGGTAGGCCGTCGGCTTCCTCTCTTCCTTCCTTGTTCCAACGATTGAGGTAGGAATTCTCAACCAAACTTCGATCATGAGTATAGAAAATTGTTCCTCTCATCGAGCTCTATCCATTGGTGGCAAAAGCCCCAATTTTCATTAGGTATCCGTGGAGATATCGAGCTTTTTATGAGGTGCTGTCAAGCTTGTTCTTTATTCTAGGGTTTCGAGTTCCCTCTTCAATTTGAGGTAGGATCTAACAACCAAATCCTAATTAACTTACATGAAGTAATCAGCATGTTGTTAACTTTTATTCAACGTAGAAACCCCCAATTTTTATTGAGCATGCTTGGTGAATTTCGAATTTTTGTAGAAGCATGTCTAGAACATGATTCATATAGTATTCCTTTAAGCCAGAGCTTGATTGCGGGCTTATTTTGAGTCATGTAACCTGATATTCATGTAGCATATCATACATGGTTGGATTCATGATCGAGTTAGCTTTCTTTTGACACCAAAATCCCCAAATGTGGTTTTGTATATCGAGAGAATTTGACAATTTAGTGGAAGTATGTCCTGAACTAGGTCTCCTTGTGTTCTTCATAGAATAGGTTGTGATTCTGGTGAATTCTGACGAAATTCGTGTTTCCAAATTGTAGTTTTATGACCCTAATATGTCTAGCAAGATTCCTATAGCATGTGGTTTTAATTTCAACTCAATTGGACCTCATTTGGATGAGTTAATGGGTTTTCCGGAGGCAACTTACGTTGCTGTTCTTGCAGGGGTCGACCCCAGGGGTCGACCCATTTTCTGGGTGCCCTGGCAAGCCCGAGGGTCGACCCTTGGGGTCGACCCATTTGGCCCAGGCGCGAGGGTCGACCCCTGGGGTCGACCCATCCACTCCCTGCAAGGGGGTCGACCCCAGGGGTCGACCCATGTGCTGGCAGAATAGGGGTCGACCCCAGGGGTCGACCCATCCTGCAGATTTGGGGTCGACCCATCCTGCAGATTTTGAGGGGGTCGACCCCAGGGGTCGACCCATTCAGCTGCCAGACCCCAACTTTTCAGGGGTCGACCCCAGGGGTCGACCCCAGGGGTCGACCCATACACCAGAAAACCAGTTTTCATCGTTTTTCGACCCAAGGATCGATCCGGATCATTAGGGGATCGACCCATTGAGCATAGACCAATTGAAAACTATACTTTTGAAGAACCAGTGACCTATTCTGGAAACCTTATGATTTCAATTTACATTGGTTCCTACTTGCAAACATAGTGTAAAAACATGCCGTTTACCATCTTCATTTCGACTCATACATTGGTTAAATAGAAACCCACATAATTAGTGGTTAATGGTGTAATTAAATCTCTGTTAATGCATTCTTTTTCCTTCCTGTACAAGTTTGTTCCTTTACCTTATCATCTTGAATCAGCTTTTGGCAATTGTCTTAATGCAAATGATAATGGATAATCTTTGACATATTAACTTGATAATTAGGATTAATATGTTGATTAGCTTGTTGGATAGCTGCTGTACTACAGTAGCGCAGCATGATTAACTCTTATTGTGATTTGGTTTTCAGTCTTCTTGATGATTATGCTTACCTTGAAATTCTGAAATGAATCTCCTTCCTACTTGAAATTGTTATTGCTACATAGTTCAAACCTTGGAATTCTGGCCATAAATTGTGAAAGTGTAGATTCGTGGGATCTCTGATCCAAAGAAATCAATGCCTGGCAAACAATTAAGGGCTCGGTCTAGTCCTGGGAGGAGCGCCTGAACACTACGTGTACCCCCGGGGAGGTGATTGACTAGGTGTGGCATTTGGCACCAGTACTATGACATGGGTTAAATCTAGGACTGGCCACTACTCTCTACTACTCTCCACTACTCTCTACTACTCTCTACTACTCTCTACTACGTTTCACTTTCCACTCTTCACTGTTCTATACTCTACTTGTCGTTACTTACTTGCTGTTACTTGGATGTGGAAATGAAACTACACACGTGCTTGACATGACTTGAATTATCTTGATATGGCCAACTCTTTATCGTTATCTCATGTAGTAAATTCTTGTCTTTGTTATTCCTCTTAAGTATTACCATTCTGTTCCTTTATATCTCTTGACCTTGCAAGATCTTTAAATTTTGTTTCATTATATCATCATGATTCTTTTATTGCATTATCCTTTGTAGCATGATATTTTGAAAATGTAATTAAACTACTAATCACTTATACCTATCTGTTATTTCCTACTGAGCGTTAGCTCATAGTTGTTGTTTCCCCCCTTTCCAGACTTTTCAGGTGACGCGCTTACCGATGGGGAAGGGCAGGAGTGATGTTTTGAGTGTATCAGTTAGTTGTGTTTAGAGTGTGTTGTGCTTCAGTTATGTTATTGTGGTTTAGAGTTGTTATCCCAGTTGTATGGAGTTGATTTGAGGATTATTGTACCAGTTATGTTTTGTTTAATGGTCAATAAGTTATTTCCATTTCTTAGCATTTGTATATATTTAGATTAGTTCTCTCTCTTTCCAGCTCGTTTCTAACTGTACGTCCCGATATTCCGCGTCGGGGCGTGATAAGTGGCACTCCGCCCTAGCCGAGCTACCCTTATCTTGGTCTAGTGGCACTCCGCCCTAGCCGAGCTACCTTCATCTTGGTCTAGTGGCATTCCACCCTAGCCGAGCTACCCTTATCTTGGTCTAGTGGCACTCCGCCCTAGCCGAGCTACCCTTATCTTGGTCTAGTGGCACTCCGCCCTAGCCGAGCTACCTTTATCTTGGTCTAGTGGCACTCCGTCCTAGCCGAGCTACCCTTATCTTGGTCTAGTGGCACCCCGCCCTAGCCGAGCTACCTTCATCTTGGTCTAGTGGCACTCCGCCCTAGCCGAACTACCCTTATCTTGGTCTAGTGGCACTCCGCCCTAGCCGAGCTACCTTTATCTTGGTCTAGTGGCACTCCGCCCTAGCCGAGCTACCCTTATCTTGGTCTAGTGGCACTCCGCCCTAGCCGAGCTACCCGTATCTTGGTTTATTGGCACTCTGCCCTAGCCAGATCCTCCCTTGGTTTAATGGCACTCTGCCCTGGCCGAGCTCTCAAAAGAATACACCATACTACCATTACGGGCCTTACGCTCGAATCGGCGAAAGATCATTCCTTTGCGTTAGCATTCAGCCCTTGCTAACGAACCATTCTGCTCGGCACAAGGCCCGGTGATCCGGCCAACAGCCGTCTGCCACCAACCAAGGGTCGGACATCACATTTCGACCTACCACCTTTTATATCCTCAAAATATATATATATATATAGAAAAAAAAGAAAAGAAAAATGGGGTTAAAAATAGAGATATCTCGCTAGACTTGCTCCTATATTAGGACAAGTGTAAAAATGGCTATAACCCAGCTGTGGCGAAAACCCGAAAGGGCGCTGCAGGCAAAATCGGGTACCCCACCACGTGAAAACCCGAGAGGGCACGTGGGCAAAAGCAAGAGGGGGCTGGCTTAGGTGAAAACCCGAAAGGGCGCTTAGGTCGGTAAAGTGGTAATTTAAAAGTTCCTCTTTTGTTCTCCACCCGATGAAACTCCACAAGGGACAATCATCAAAAGTCCCACCGGAAATCCTTTAACAAACCCATGTTCGACCCTCGTCATCATCGGCAAGATCGGTCGATCTCTACCCCTAACTTGGACCTTCCGTCTTTGTTAATAATCCTACCCTTGCTTCGGCATGTGACCCATGCTGATGAACAAACCCATGTTCGACCCTCGTCATCATCGGCGAGATCGGTCGATCTCTACCCCTAACTTGGACCTTCCGTCCTTATTAATAATCCTACCCTTGCTTCGGCATGTGACCCATGCTGATGAACAAACCCATGTTCGACCCTCATCATCATCGGCGAGATCGGTCGATCTCTACCCCTAACTTGGACCTTCCGTCCCTGTTAATAATTCTACCCTTGCTTCGGCATGTGACCCATGCTGATGAACAAACCCATGTCTGACCCTCGTCATCATCGACGAGATCGGTCGACCTCTACCCTTAACTCGGATCTTACGTCCTTGTTAACAAACCATGATCTTTGCTTCGACATTTAACCAGTGTCAATGAACTAAACCAGAGACCAATCCTTGTCATCATCGGCAAGGCCAGTCAGCATTCTCGCAGCCCAGTTCTTCTGTACTCCGAATTCAAAAAAAAAGAGAGAAAAAAAAGAAAAAAAATAGGGTTAAAAATAGAGATACCCCGCCAGACTTGCTCCTATATTGGGACAAGTGCAAAAATGGCTATAACCCAGCTGTGGTGAAAACCCAAAAGGGCGTCGCAGGTAAAATCGGGTACCCCGCCACGTGAAAACCCGAGAGGGCGCGTGGGCAAAAGCAAGAGGGGGCTGGCTTCGGCGAAAACCCGAAAGGGCGCTTAAATTAGTAATGTGAATAAAAAAGGAAGAAAGAAGAGAAATTATAAATCAATGATGAATAGTGATGATCTGTCCCCCGTCCTGAGGACCCTTTATAGGGTCGAAGCGGAGTCTTCATCCAATGTCCCACATATATGTATATATTTTCTACCCTTTCGACCCTTGTCATCATCGGCAAGATCGGTCGCTACCCTTTTCGACCCTTGTCACCATCGGCAAGATCGGTCGCTACCCTTTTCGACCCTTGTCACCATCGGCAAGATCGGTCGCTACCTTTTCCGGCTCTTGTCATCATCGGCAAGACTGTCTATCTTTCGACCCTTGTCATCATCGGCAAGATCGGTCGCTACTCTTTCGACCCTTGTCATCATCGGCAAGATCGGTCGCTACCCTTTTCGACCCTTGTCATCATCGGCAAGATCGGTCGCTACCCTTTCGACCCTTGTCATCATCGGCAAGATCGGTCACTACTCTTTCGACCCTTGTCATCATCGGCAAGATCGGTCGCTACCTTCTCGACCCTTGTCATTATCGGCAAGATCGGTCGCTACTCTTTCGACCCTTGTCATCATCGGCAAGATCGGTCGCTACTCTTTCAACCCTTGTCATCATCGACAAGATCGGTCGCTACCCTTTTCGACCCTTTTCATCATCGGCAAGATCGGTTGCTACCCTTTCGACCCTTGTCATCATCGCAAGATCGGTCGCTACCTCTCGACCCTTGTCATCATCGGCAAGATCGGTCGCTACCCTTTCGACCCTTGTCATCATCGGCAAGATCGGTCGCTACCCTTTCGACCCTTGTCATCATCGGCAAGATCGGTCGCTACCCTCTCGACCCTTGTCATCATCGGCAAGATCGGTCGCTACCCTCTCGACCCTTGTCATCATCGGCAAGATCGGTCGCTACCCTTTTCGACCCTTGTCACCATCGGCAAGATCGGTCGCTACCCTTTTTCCGGTTCTTGTCACCATCGGCAGAACCGTCTACCCTTTCGACCCTCGCCACCATCGACGAGCCCAGTCAACTACCCTCTAACCTAGGCCTTCCGCCCTCGTTGATCAACAAAGCCTCATTGCGTCGGCATTTAACCCATGTCGATGGTTATAACACACTTTTCATCATCATTGGCGAAGTTCATTAGGCACATCCGCCTACGCTACCTGTGTCCCGCCCTGGCAAAAAGTCCTGCTCCGGGAACGGCTGCGCTGCAGTGGAGTGAACACCTCACCCCTTCCCTGAAGGCGTGAGCGCTCTCCTGCGCCATCAGCACGTATCCCCAGGTTCGGACGGTCGGCCAGAAGAAAGAAAAGAAGAAAAGAGGGAAAGAAGTCGTGATTGAGGCAACAAACAAAGATGTTTTCATTAATAAAAGCTATCAGAATACATTGGTGTCCGGGGCATTCCCCAGGGATACACAAGCTCCGAAGGCAGAAAGAGGAGCAGAACCCGATGCAAGAAGAAAAGCAAAGCAAAGCTACGGCAAAGGACGCCGAAAATATCTGCCAACTCCAAGAGGCCTAGTGAGGGGTATTGGGTCAATTCCTGCAAACGGGCCTCGGTGGCTGTCATCTGCAATAGCCTCTCATCTAGTGAGGCAAGTCATCCTTCGGCCAGGTCAGCTTCTTCCGTTGTCTGGACCTCTAGGCGCTCGCCTTCCTGCAACTCGGCTTCGACCTTAGCAAGTTTCATGCGTAACTCTTCCATCCGCGTCGTGAGGAACAACCGACGTTCTGAGATATTGCCGCAACGGTTCTTAATTGTTCCACGGTCACCCTCAACGAAGTAGTGGCGGCGCAGCAATCTGCCCTCTCCAGCTTCACAGCCGTCAGCTGATCAAATACCTCTCGGCTGAGGAAATCCCGCCTGTTGGCGTGCTTTAACAGCATTGTAACCCGCGGGGTCCAGTCATCCATTGGGCAGCCGAATGCTAATAATGATCGTGAGAGGTGGTCTATCAGGCCTCTCAGCTGCACATAAGTTAGACCCGGGGAAGCTGACATGGCCCGCTGGAGATTGTCCAGAGACTGCCACACCATGTCACTGGAAAATTGTAAGCCTAGTGGCGAAGTCTCAGGGAGCTGAAAGTCCACCTTGCTATCTATCTCGGCCCAGATATCATCGGCCACCGCGAGGGATGTCGACGGCATAGTCTACATGGCGCCGACGCCCAGTTCGATGATTGCAGCTGCAGCAGCTGAAGGGCTCTCCACGATGGCAACTTCCTTGCCCGCCCTTTGAGGTGAGGCTATGACAGCCGTATCAGCAGCTGAGGGCGCTTGCTCCTCCTGAACAGTCTCACCGGCCGCTAAAGGAGGGGAGCTTTCTATGACAGACAAGGCTTTAATAGCATCGGCCTCTTCTGCAATAATTTCTCCCGCCTCTATTTCCGGGGGACCACTTGGCTTCAGCAATAACTCTTCGCCGGCAACCAAGGTTTGAGTCCCTGCAACCTCAGTCAGGTCGCCAACTTCAGCAGTTGTACCGGGCTCCTCTGAGGCCGCTGCAGCAGCATAGGTCCTTGGAAGCCGTAGGGTGATGGGCCGCACAACAGGTGGAAAGGCTGACTGGCTCGTGCCCAAGTCAGGGAAGTGTATGTGAACCATCACAGCTGGCGGTACCACCTCAGCCTGCATCACATGTATGTACATCAGCCAGCTGGCTTGGAAATAAAAAGAAGTGCTGCGGGCGGGAGTCGGAACATTTCCTACCTCAACCGGCACTATATTTAGGCCTCCAAAAGTGGCCTCTGAAGATTCTGGCCCTTCTCCTACGGTCGGGTATGATGGCCCGTGCTCGGCTCCCAGTAGTCTCGGAGGGCTGAATGTTAAAAGGTCACTTTCATAAGCTGAAGAAGCCCCGCGTCTTCGGCCTCGGTGTCAACCGGTGGGAACCCCTCGTCGTCGCCGGAGCCGCCACCGTAATCAACTCGCTCAGAGGAGGATGATTCTTCCGCCTGTTCTCGAATCTCCAGTATCTGAGCGGAACCATGCTGCTAGGAGAGGCCCCTTAGCCGGAACCTCCTCGGTGGTCTCCGCCTCGGAAGCACCCGTTGGCTGAATATCTTGGGACTTATCCCTTGGAAGCACCTGCTCTCCAGTAGCAGCTCCTGCCGTGGCACCGACCTCGGGAGCGTCGTGGGTCGAATGTCGACTGCAGATGGAAGACAATAGACAGTCAAGACCTGACTGAAAGCACGATAAACCGTCGAGCTCTACGGGCAAGCTGCAAAGTTACCTTCTATCTCCTGATGGGGTGTCGGTGAAGGCAAATCGCCCTCAACAGAGGCTGAGGGGGCTTCCTCCTCCCTCTCTTCGACCGCGGCTCCAGTCACCGCCTCCAACCCGACAATGGCGGAGGTAGTACCAGCAGCTAATGAAAGGAAAGATGATCAGCCAAGGTGACAGAAATAAGCAAATAAGCCATATAAGAGCAAGAAGTTACCTTCGCCCTCAGACCCTTGCATCCAAGCAGCCTCAAACTCGGAGAATGATGGAACCCGAGGAGGGGTGACTATGGGCTCATCTTCAGCGGCCTTCCTCCGGCGCGCCCGGGTGGCGCGGGAATCCGCCCTCTTGGCCTTCTTGCCCTGCTGATAGCCTCCCTGACCTGGGACCTGGTTCGCTTCCGTGAATCCCCAGGGGGCAGTGGTGTTGTGGTCGGAGCTGGCTCTGGAATGTTAAAATATGAAGGCTTCTGCGCCTTGAAATCAACTCCCTATAATGTCTGGTCGCCTCCACAGAGAGGTGAGCTGCAAAAGTGCATAGGTGAGAAAGGTGCATACTGACTATAAAGAGCAACTTCAAGGCTGAAAGAAAAATAAGCATTACCTGGCGGCCCTGTGTATCTGGGACTAAGCGACCAGTAAAGCAATACGGGCGCCTTGTCCCGGGAAGCCGCCTCGCGGATAAGCCAGCACACATCACCAATCTTCTCACTTTTCTCCGCCAGCTGCGCCAAATCTTCATGGCCACAGGAGGATAAGTGATGATATAGGCCCAAGTGGTCGAATCCCCAGCCGTCGACATACTTGAAAGATACGAGGAGCTGATGGTCTCGGATGGCTTCTAGTGGACCAGAAATTGAAAGCCCATGAGAATGAAGCAGGGCGAATATCCAGGGGGTGCTAGAATACAAGTCAGCCCGTTTATCTTCCCTCCTGATGAAGGTCCGGTAGGGATGAAAACGGTCAGCTTCTGGGCGCCAACCCGCCACTGCAGGAAGAGGTTCTTCCACCGGAAGGGGGATCGTCTGGAGGGCAATCCGGTCACTGCTAACCCGGCACAGCCCCCAGAGAGTCTTGATATAGTCATCCTTCTGGATCTCTGGCATCTTCGGGTCGGCCTTGGACGACCTACCCTTCACGGCTTTCCTGGCTTCCAGATATGCCATCACCTCGGTGTTGGACCAGGACTTCAATTTCTTCAAATAGGATGGATCAACATCCAAAGCAGGCTCCCGCTGGGAATCCAAGAAACGACGTTCGGCGACATGCCAACAGTCTTTCCGAAAGTTCCGGTAGAAGCCCGTCCGTGCATTCCACCACTTGATGAAGTCCGGAGTCACTCGGGGCAGGCGGGCCGGGGTTGGCACCCTGAAGGATACATCCTCCCGACGATGGAAGTAATCCCACCATGTGCGGGCCTCATCCGTAGTCGTCTGACCAGCCCGATGTCTATTCGGGAGATTGAACCGGGCTGAAGAAGAAGGAATCTGCTGGTCATATCCAAAGTTCCGGCCAAAGCGGAAGGGATAGTACGGCTCCAGCCACAGTAAGCCGCTCTTTCTGAATACAAGGACACTGGGGCGGATAGACAGTGCCCAATCAATCAGTTCTGGTTCCAAGATTGGCCTCGTGCTCTTGGCCCCGGTGAGCTGGTGAATGAATTCCTCTGTCTCGAACAACCGGCATTGCCGCATCCTGTTGACGAGAGGACTGGAGCTAGCAGCCAAGCTCCAAAAATGCAGAACTCCTGGGGAATCTGTCGAAACTGCAGTCAGCTTCCCCCGAATAGCAAAAAGCTGATCCGCCAGTGAAGACGGTTCAGCACTAGCAAATTCGATCATCCGCGGCAAAGGACGATCCGACTGCATTGACCGGGGAGCTGCTTCAGGGAACAAGGTGCAGACCCAGGCATTGAAGAAGTGGATGGGACCAACTGTCCGTGAATTTCTGGGGATGCGTGACTTGTGCAAATCCCCCAGCATCTTGTACGTAAGGCATAAAGCCACCGGGCACAGGGACAACTTTGTCCCCTAAGCCATCAGACAGGCAGGGTAAATGGCCTCCGGCCTGATTACCATCTCATCCCCCTGAGGGAGGGCGAACGAACAAAGCCAGTATGTTAGATACGCAGCACAATGTGTGACTGCGTCGACCCCTATGGGATTCGGGCCCCCTTGCCGCCCTCTCCCCGAAGCAGCAGGATATGTCATCTGGTGTCGAGCCCTCTTCTTCCGCTTCACTGCTGTCGGAACCACCGTGGGGAAGTCCTCGTACTGCTGCTCCCCACCGAAGAAATATTGAAGCAACGTGCCCATCCGCACACGTCTCTTTTCGCCAGGCTTCCGCGCTTCCCTTGAGTCAAGCGTCAGGCGCAGTAGGGTGCGGTACACCTTCATCAAATAGCGGTAGGTGAAGCCCGTGAAATATTTGCCTTCGCCATCTGTCTGGTCTTTCAGCCAGTCTAGAAAACAAACTTCTTCATACGGCTCCCCGTCTATCGGCAAGCCGCTCAGCTGGGAAAGGCTCCAGAGGTCCAGTGAAGTCTCACCCTCTGCAGTATAAAAAGTGTTGTATTCCGGGCAGAAGACCTCAATCATCCCGCAGCACAGACCTCGGGAGATCGGATACCTGTACCGGAAGCATATACACTCTGATAAACACCGGCATGTACCAGGATGGGAGCATATTGCCGCAATACAAAATCTGTAAATTCAACGGTGCCCGGTCTAAAGGCGTGAGCATCGGTGGCTTTGAGTTATCCGAACCACCCTACTGAGACCTGATGCTTGAACCGGACCGCCAAGCAGTCCAAAAGGAAAGGCTCATCTCGGTACCCCCAATGAAGCGGGGCAAGGAACAAACCATATACGGGCTTCTCCCTATCGACGCGCCCGGCAGTCTCATTCCAGCGGGCTGGTGTGTACTGCGGTGCTCTTGTCAGCAACCCGGCCTCTGGAGATAACTCCTGCACTCCAAGCATGGCCCCCCATTTTCTGGGCTCGCCCGGGATATATATAGGCATACCGTGAGTGACTGACTCGGTCAGGCTGTCTCTCTCCGCCAGTAAGCTCCCTCGGCTCGACGGACGAGAATTATATCGCGCTTCCCGCCAAGGTTGAAGCGCTCAAGGAATGCCATCAAGTGTTTGTCCTTGGGATGGTCCAATCTGACGCCATCCCCTCACTCATACTTGAAATGATTACCGTCGAGAATCAACAAGCGGCCGGTGTCGACGGTATCAGTCTCCGAGTCCGAAGACTCAGCTACCACGGCTATCCGTCGGGGCCCCCGATCAAGGGAGTGGACATTCCCCCATGTCACAGCGACCCGGGACGCAGAAGAGGAAGGGCCGGATGCCATGTTATCTGCAAGACAACGTCCAGAAAAGAACAAGCAAAGTCAGAAATTAGTTGATCAAAGCAAGACTTCTGACAAAATTTCGGCAGCATCTCCCCAGCTCGGGGGTTTGCCAAAAGAAAAGTGGAAGCCGTCCACTAAGGGAGCAGCCCCTAAAAGTAGCCATAGGCGTAAGCCAAGGCCAAACGGGACACCCGGGGGATTTAGCTCCGAGGACAAGTCCTACTAGAAGCCTCCCGGGGCCCGGAAGATGGATTCTAAACCCATAACAAAACCCCTCAACCCACCTTCAACTCCGGCTCGCTCGCTCGTCGCTCGTCGCAGTGGAGAGGGAGATGAAGAGAGAGAAAAATTTTCACAAATGAACAGTTGTGAAGAAAAAATGAAGAAGAAGCCAATATATAGGGGGGCTCCACCCCTGTTAAAACGGCGCCCCGGGGCGCGCCGTTTTAAGCGATTTGCGCGCCGTGAAGAAGGCCCGTTTTAACCTCCGAAGCTCAGGGGCGCGCCGGATTTGGCGGCGCGTTTTAACCTCTGAATAAAAGGGCGCGCCGTTTTAAATAGTGCCGTTCAAGCTTCCTACCACGCCGGATTAACGTCCGAAGCTGGATTAAGTGTCGTTTCGAGCTTCCGTCACCGAACGAAGCTCATCCGTAGGTCCTGCTGCACTCCTGCCTCGCTTGCACCACCCACGTCTGGGGGGCATTTGTTGGCACTCAAAATATAATCCTTCGGCGACCAAGCCGCAAAGACGAATGATACGGCCCACTGAAGCACAGAAGCCGATGAAGATCAACTTACTAAAGATTCCTCAAGTTGCCAGAGCCCCGAGTCACCTTGAAGTGAGCACCGGGGACTTTACCTCAGGAGAGTCGGAATGAATCCACAACCAACCGGCAGCGCGACCAAGCCTGCCCAATGATCCGGCATCGACCTCGTCATGCCGCTACCCTACATCCGTCGCCCGACCAAGGACGACGGTCTACCCGGTGACTCTCCTAAGGAGGAAGAACGTCCTCGGCCATCCACAACAAGGGGCCGAAGGTTCTGTCAGCAGAAGGCCCCGATCACCCGACACGGGTTCGGCTCTCGCCATAGTGGGCCCGTTAGTGGCCGATTGATCGCCATTCAAGGCGAATTATCCTGGATGCAATGCCATCCCGCAAGGAAGCTTCGAGCACGAGTCCGTCTCAACCAGAAGCACAAATCACAGTGCCGAAGGCCGTGCCAGCAGGATACCCGTGTGCTCGGGCCAGACACACGCGAAGTTCTGATTAAGGCCATTCGTCATATCGAGAGCTTCGTCAACACCCCATCAAGGTTTTCCAAGGGCCAGGGTGAGAGGAACAGTCAACGGGAGCTTCCGGAACCATCCCCGGACCCATCGGCTGACCCGCGCCGAGCAAACAAGTTAAAACGGCATGTGAAGGGTCATCGTCGCCGCTTAATACGGCGCCACCAAATCCGGTGCGCCCATCCAATCGGGGACTTGTTCCCGGCGCCACCAAATCCGGCGCACCCCCTTCCAGGGCGCCGTATTAACGAAGGCTACATATAGCCCTGCCTTCGAAACAAAAAAAAGAAGGAGAGGAGGGATCAAGAAAAAAAAAAAGAGAAGATAACAGAAGAGAGCGAATACGAGGGAGAGGGTTCGTTCGAGAGAAAAACCTTGGGGGAGAAGTAGGGTTTCCACTGAGGGTTCTCGCCGCCGTCTTCCTCGTCTGCTCGTCTGAATATCTCCGGAGCCGGAGAAGAAAGCCTGTGGTCTGATACTCTGTTCTGGAGAAGGGTTTAGGTGGGTTTCCGTGTTTTTCTTCCGGTCGATCCCCCTTTTCTTCTTTGGTTTTCTTCCCCTGATATAATGTAAGTGAGAGAGGGGAGGGGCGATGATACGAGCCTGACCTCCCCTCCCTCACCATTGCCTCTGCCCTTCTCTTCGTCTGTAATGATCTTCTTCTATTAATGTAAACGGCGGCCGAGCGACAACGCCGGCGCCGAAATATATGCTGTGTATATCTACCTGTATCGTTCATTGAATGAATGAAATGCGATTGTGGCTGATGCCGTATCTCTCTTCATGCCCTCTCTAATTTCTTCTCAAATGTGCATTTAATGATTTCCGGCGTACCTGTACCGTATCTGTTTCCCCGACGCTGGATATGCCCTTGGGCTACATGAATCGTTCTTCCCCCCTCCCCGGGGTTTCTCTCTCTTATTCCAATGCAATGGTCGAGCTCTGCACCATGTGTGCCACGGGTTTTGTGATCGGAGATGCACTTGTGTGCATATCTCTGTCCATCCCTGTCTAGGGAGCAGACCCTTCGCCGTCCCTGTGCCCTTCCTCATAGGCCAGAGGGGAGGGGAAGATCGCCTCTGCCGTTCCCTTTTCATCCTGTGACGAGCCCCTGTTGGTTTTTTTCCGAATATGATATATACCTCCCTTCCCCGGATCTCTATGCTAATCATATAGCATGCCAGTATTAACTTATTTAGCCCGCGGGCTTCGCCGTTCTAATATGTTTCTAGCAATTCGTTTGTCCACTTGTCGTCAAACGATGTCTTGCGCCGCTCTTTCCACTCCGTTCGCATCTTAATAGGAGTCTGCTCTGTAGCATCGCTCCAGTACCCGGGGAGGGGGATATTCCCCCAATCTTCTACATCAGCCACTCGGTCGACAAGGGGGCTCATCCATCGATGACGAGTATCCCCTCGGGCCATTGAGCGCACAGTAACGGGGCTAAGCCCTACAGTTCAAATCCACGGTCCTTAATGGACTTTGTGGTGGCCGTGGGTTGCGTTCCCCTTGTAGGCTAGCCCTCGGGGTTTCCTTCCCTCTATCGGTCATCCCGATTTGAGCATTGTGTCGACTCGGGTCACGTGCCCCTCGCAGGCCAGCCCTCGGGGTTTTCGCTCCCATAATGAGTCACCTCATTCGTTCACTATCGCCCACGGACTCGGTGCCCCTAGCAGGCTAGGCCTCGGGGTTTTCCTTTCCGTTCGGGTTTGCCGGCCGCCGTTGCGCCACCCGGCTCTTAGGGGTTGCTCCGCCACGTGAGTACTCCCCGCTTCTCCCCGACAATCCTCCGGGATGGGGAGATGCTGCCGAAATTTTGGCTCGAACGAGTCTGACTCGGAACAATCGCCGCGCTCGAGTGTGAACCTCGCGCGAGCCTGTGACTCGACCCCCGGATGCCCCGGGGCCGATCCTTTGAATCAATAACTTAAATAAACTTTCAAAGTTTCCCAAGGTATTTTAATAAACCCAAGAAAAATGAATAAAACCTCGGTTTCCGTGAGATCGGGCTAAACCGGCGCCGTTTATATACGGCGCGCCTTAAAACGGCGCGCCTTAAGACGGCGCGCTCTTCCCGGCGCGCCCCAAACGAGCCGCGTCGTTTTAACTTCCCTCATTTACCTACGGTTTCCCACGCCGTTTTAAGTCCTATACCTCCGTCTTCTGGCGCCGTTTCTAATCGCTATGCTGTCTAATCCCTGGCTCGCCCCCGGGGCAATCCTGGCCTCTCGTGGTCGAGATTGGCAGCCCCAATTAGCAATAGATTGAATAAGGCAAGGGCTGGTTATGCCCTGAATAACCTTTCTATCATGTTGGCTATCATGCGTATTAGCACTCTGCTTTCGCTATCAGGCTTGAGTCACCTTTTTCCCCCGTTGGCGGGGCTTAATAAAATATGATTGAGCTCTGCTCACCTTCATAACTCTATTGCCATGCTTAGCATAGTTATGGGCATCATGCATGTTTGCTTGCATAGACCCTCGGGTATATCAAATGGCGTTGACGGAAGGCTGGGTTATGCCCGATCGGAAGTCTCCGCTATGCGCGATGGCGGTCTTCGGACCTACGTCCTCCGCCCTGTATCGAGGGTCACCAATCTAATAAACCATGCCTCTCTTGCATGATAGATAGATGCATCTCACGTGATCTTATCATGTTCGTAGCATCACATCTTTTATTCCGGCCTCGACAGCCCGCTATCTCGACAATTAATCAAAGGTGTTCCCTCCTCGCGGGGGATGTAATTAACGCCATAGCCTTTATGGTATGGCAGACTACTGGTCCCGACCGAACCTCACTTTCGCCCGATACGGGTCAGAATGAGCGCATAATAAACTTGTCACTCACGTGACTGGCACGCCCGCGCAGTCAATTAATTGCCAGTTAGTTAATTGGTTGATCGACACGCGAAATAAGAGAGATATATATATATATGTATATATATATATATATATGAATAAAAATGAAATAATAAGAAGATAAAAAAGATCGCAAACAGCGGCACATGGGCTCAGGCGATCGGGCGACATGTAGAGAGAAGGGGTTCCATGGGTGCGAGTGCGTAGGCGATTGCGGGAATCGTGTACATGATGTCTTTCCCTACCGGTCGCAAGCAACCGGTGTTTATTTACATCGAATTGAATCCGAATACCTTCGTTCCATGCTGAAGAAAAGTCTGTATATGTGTCTGAAGCCATGGGTCTAGGGCCGGGCGCATTCAGCAGCTAGGGGTACGTGTTAGACTGAGGGGTGTTTGTTGGGGGTGGAGTGTTAGGCACGGATGCCGAAGGATATAGATAGGAGATTGAAGGCCGGGACGCGGGTGCGAGGGCACTCGTCCAATCGGCGGTGTTGTACTGAGACGCGTATTTCTTTACGGGAAAGCCATAATGGCCAAACTACAACTGGCGCATGCCACGGGACAATTCCGATGTGCTAGTCAGTCCCCGGGTCGATGCGTGATGAATACACACATGTGCATTTTACAGAGGGGTCCTCCCGTGGCGTGGGCCGCGGCCGTGGTGCCAAAAGGGGGCCCACAACTGGATAACTGAGTGGATCTGTCGATCGAGCATCTGGACGAGGGTCGGACGCGGCTCGAGTTGAGCGGTCGGACATGGCCTCGTGACTGTGAGTGAGCATGACGTCATGGCACGCGAGTGGTTGCGATCGACTGGCATGTGAGGGGGAATTTCGGCATGAGGGGACATCCGCCCATATCACAGTGTCTCACACACGGTGGGTGTCGACTTGTGTGTGACGACTACCTACGGCGTGAGGGGAGCGCGAACGACATACCCCCGGCGTAGTAGACCGTCGAACAAGTCACCCACACACAATTCTTCTTTGCTCCGCGCTCGAAGTCTTGTGCTTGCCGGGTGCCGGACGATCTTGCGTATTGCTGGATGCTTTGTATTGGATTGATTGCCCCACCCCTTGAGATCCTAAAGGGAATTTATAGGGAAAGATGAATGGTCACAAGGGGTTTACGCGGACCAGCCAGGGGGGTGAGCTGGTCCGTGCAAACCCAATGGAATAGTGCTTGGGTTACGGGCTGAGAGAGAGGGAAAGGGGTTTACGCGGACCAGCCAGGGGGCCCTGGCTGGTCCGCCTAAACCCCCAAAGGTTTAGGCGGCTGTGTTTGTTTTCTTTAAATTTTTTTTTTTTTTGGTTTGAATTGGGGGTTTACGCGGACGAGCCAGGGGGTCCTGGCTGGTCCGCGTAAACACCCCCTGGGGGGTTGAGACAGGTTCGCAAGGAGAGAGAGGGGGGGCTGGTCCCCACCCTATAAAATGTGATTTTTGGCCACTTTTTCTTCCTAATTTAACTAAGAAAGAAAAGGACAAGTGGGTGAAGGATACGTGGCGGCTTGTGGAGACTTGTGCGCGTTGACTTGAGGACGACCCGTCGTGCTGTCGCTTTACGCTTCCACGTCCGAGCTTTGATCCCTCGAACTAGTACGGCACACGAACCGCATCGTAGGGCCGTAATTGAGCTAACCGGGGCTGAGTGGGGTCGTGGGACCATCGGGCTGGAGGGAGGGGCACGGCCGCCAGGGAGTTCACCCTCCCTGGGGCTGGCGGCCATGCCCCGGGGTGAACTGGCCCCGGGCTGGCCGTAACCCCGAGGGATGGCCCCCGTGGGTCTTCTTGTGTTGTCTGGGGACGTCCTTTGATGGACTTTGAACTCCGGGAGGTTGACATGGGCCCGTAGGGCCGTTATTCTTTGAGTCGGAGTAGCCGTTCGCAAGGTGTTCGGGCAAATGCCCAACACACCCCGGGTTGCCGAACGAGCCGCGTAAGTCGTCGACGGGCCTTGGATTTGGCCTAAGGCCATGGGTAGAAGTCTATAGGGGTTAGAAGGAGGCATTTTGGGGCCCACGGGCCTTGCCTCGTGTTACGTGCCATGTTGTACGGCGGGTTGACAGGGTAGCCTCGGGGCGGCCCGAGAGCTAAGTTTAGTGGCTTGTTGCCACGCGTCTGAGGGTCGGGGGTGGCCCCGACTTGCTGGGGGGTCGTTGTTGGACCCAACTGGTATACTGGAACCATGGGCTGGCCCGTGGTCTTGTGTAGAAGGGTTGAAATATACGCGCCCACAAGGTTTTCAGAAAAATACCGAACACACATGTGTGAGCCGTACGTACATACTGCGGGCCTCCAAAGCCTGTGGTTGACTTGCTCGGGTCTCCCTTTGACCTTGGTGGGTTGAATGAAGAGTCTTGGAGTGGGACCGCGACTCTTTTTCTGGATGCCACGTGGCGTGACTTAATGTTGGGGCGCCCCCGGGTGATCACGGGCGGCCATATAAGACGCGGCCAAAGCCCGTATGAGAGTGGCTGGGGTTGACCCCGAATACTTGTTTGTGCCGCCGCGCGTCACGGCGAGTTGATCGGGACCCTTGTGGGGACCTTTAGGGTGTAGAAAGGACTAGGTAGCCCGTGCCTTGAAGTTGTTCAGGGAAATGCCCGAACCCTTATTCCGTGTCGTTTTGGCTGGGAAATTATCTGGGTACAACAAATGCCCCCCACGGGGCGTGCGTCGGAGGCGGGGACGAGGGCATACGGCCCATGAGATCCTCTTTCCGAGTTGTTGTAGTTGTATTTTGACGCTTCATATGTCTTTATTTTGCTGTGTTGCACATATGAATTTTTTGATATGCTGACTACTTTTTCTGGGTGCCTTGTCTTGCAGCTATGGCACTCTTTGGCAGAGATGGGCGGGTCCCGAGACGGCTGGCTCGGGAGGAGAATCACTGGGTGCAGTGGACTGATCGACCGATGCGTCCTCTAGATGCACATGTGATCACCGAGGCTGGTATCGGGCAGTTGGACCTGGGCCATCTGATCATGGCGGAGGGTACGCTCGGAGAGCAGACAGCTGGAGCAGGGGCTGTGGAAGTGGCCCGGATTCTGGAGGCGGGCAACTTATACAGTTATGACCGGAGTGGGGGCTATCCATTGGAGTTCCCCCTTGATCGCCACCTGCTTGAGTTCATCCGTAGCTATGCTCCTCTTGGCGCGGAGGAGGGCGACTCGCAGATTCCGGGAGCTTACCGTCGGCTTGAGAGGGCCATTCTGATCGACAGGGACAGCCTGCTTGACACCACTTTTTGCAGCTACCCGAGCTTTTCAGAGGACTACTGGACGCAGTGCCAGTTTCCCAGCATCGAGTTCCTGGGGTTCTTCGGCATGGTAGAGCAATCTGGAGTTAGGGTCGGACCGATTGGCCCTGCTAGTAGGGATCTGCATGGCCACCACCGCACAGAGACAGAGGGGATTGCTGGATTGGTGCTGGAGCCCACCGGTGTGCAGTATGCTGGAGAAGGGTACGATGACCACAGTATGCTGAATGGAATCATGCGGCAGACCGTCACCAGCTGGTATGGCCGCAGGACAGTGATCTCATCGCATTACTATCGCCAGGGTGCCATAGAGTGGTTGATGGGAATCGTCCACCATTACCGAGTATTGCTGGATCGAGCTGGGTGAAGTCCCGATATTAAATGGCACCCAAGAGGGGGGGTGAATTGGGTATTAAAAAAATTAATCAAAGCTGTCCTCAATTTTAAGATGAAGTGATGACAATATGGAACTAATGCAGGATAAAGTAGATCTACCAAAATCAAACACCGCAAGCATGCACAGAAGGGGGATAGGAGAAAGGGAACAAACCACAAAGAGACAGTGATTTTTAGGTGGTTCGGATACCGCAACAGCAACCTACGTCCACCCCTCACAGACCGTGAGGATCCACACACTATCTTGTAAAGAGATACAAGATCGAACACACACACACACACACACACACACACACACACACACACACACACACACACACACACACACACACACACACACACACACACACACACACACACACACACACACACACACACATACACACACGTTGGGAGATGAAGGTTCCCTGAAGGTGTTAGAACGCCCAACAACACACACAAAACCAACTGATTAACTGATGCGGGACGGACACGGGAGACGACACTATACAGTGCCACCCTCGGACTCTAGATGAAGACGCGACCAACAATACACACCAAGGAGACACTAAGCCCGACACTACGAGCTCCTAGTGGCAAAACGTCGCTAACAGAAGTACAAGCTCACTCGGCGTCCCATGCGAGGGAAAGCGTGGATCGTGCGCGGTTAAGGAACCGGCAGAGTTCAAGGTAGTCAGACTCACTTCCGGACTCGGATCGAGTCGCGGGACGGGTCACTCTCACGCTCACAGCGGTGACATGGACACACGGGCTAGGAACCTACACTCTCGGAAGCGGCCTAAGACCGTATACTAGCTAAGCAATGTAACGCCAAGAAGTTAAGACCTTTACCTCCACGCACCCGGCGTGGCGAAGACACCCCGGCTGACTTACGGACCCCCGGTTAACATAATTCACAGCAGTACAAAAGGATTCGACCCACTCCACGCAGGGAGGTAAAAGGTCACATGTGGGCCCCGGGGATCACGCAAATCAGGTTGACAGGCAGCATCTTGATGTCGACTCGACGCGCCGAACTCCGCGTTTTCGTGCTTCCCGAACGGCGGGTTCTGCGGGCCCGTGGGGCCCACGGATGGCGCTGTCCTCCGGATCTGCGGAGGTGGGTCCCACTATGATGGAGACCCCTGGTGGGGCGCCTCCACGGACGGCGGTCGGCCGGAGACACCGATTGGTGGCCGGTCGGGTCCGATCTTCAAGTTGTGGAATGGCTGCCCACGGATTTCAGTTCTGTTTTCCCTGCGCGCGCTCCGGCGAAAACAGCCGCTGCGGTCGGCCCCGTCGCCGGAATGCGACAAGACCAGCGCCGTTGGAAAGAGGACTCAAAATACTCCAACCTAGGGCCAGTGAAATCTTCTGAACCTCTGCGTACCTGGACCTTAACTAATTTTCAATTCTCTGTTACACAGTTCCAGAACTCTCAGATCAGCACCTTAGTTCCCTGTAAACGGCCATTGACCGCCTACTTACAGTGGGATTCAGACATCAAGCTCTTCTTCGAAGTGATAGATATTTAAACCACGAAGCTGGGACAATTTTTAGAATTGGATTCAGAGGTGGTGGTGATTTGATGGTAATTTTAGAGTGTCTAGTGGTCAGATCTGGGAACTGGCAGAAAGTAATGTAGCTAGGGAAGAACTCGATTTTTGTAAAATATAAGATGGACTCACAAAAATTCAAGAAAATTTGGGGATAGAGGGGATAGTGGACAGAATGCCCAATAAAATTGGGCGAACTAACAAAAATCTAAAAGTGGACCTAAGACTTAAAACGCAGGGCGGGTGGAAATGGAAACAGATAGGAGACAGATCTGGAAACTGGGATTGGACGAAAATAAAAAAATAACAAATGAGATCTTTATGACCAACCAAAATTCTGAGGACGTGCTGGACACCTCTGGAACATCCAGTAAAATTCCCAGCTTGATCTGAGGCCGTGGCTGAGACTGAAATTTCGTAGAAACTACTGTGGTACTGCGCGGACAGAACTCCGGCGGTGGCGATGGCGGCTCGTGGCGGCGGCGACGGCGACCGGAACTGATAGGGTGGAGTCACACCACCAAGAGGCAGCCTTCACAGCTGCAAGGGGGAGAGGGAGAGAGGAAGGGGGCGGCCTAGGCCTTGCTCCAACATTAAGTTTGATTCAAATGGCATTAAAATTGCATAAAATGGGAAATTACAACCTTAAATAGTCTACATCTCACATCCATCCATAGCCATTGGATCTAGGGGATGGGGATGAAGGGCTAGGATGGCATGTGACACACACACAAAATACAATATAATATTAAAGGGGGGGGGGCGGCCCTTGGACCAAGGAGAGGGGGGTGGTGGAAGGTTGAAAATGGTAGGTGGGAGGTAGGTAGCCTCCTTGGACTTTTTAAGTCCATTGTCCCCCATGTGTTCAAATACAAGTCAACCTTCTAGATGCTCCCATGTGGCATGTTGACTGGCCCCACGTGGGACCCTGGGATGAGGTGGTCCAATGGGGTGGGGCCCGGGAGGCCTGTGGGGCCCACGGGGTCCGAAATGCTCGTAAGCCCCTATTACACTCAAAATGGCCAACCGGACGTAACGAAATAAATGCAAATTAAACACACATAAAGTCTAACTGAATATAATAAATGGGGAAGCTCAAGGCGGAGTGTCCAGGCTGTCTCCGAGCCAGATGGACGCTGAGGTGGCTCATGTCGTGCTCCGTGTGCGGTACCGGTGGCTCGGTGTGTCGTGCCGATCAACTGCTCGGGTGTCCGCACCAATTCTCCCCGGGTGGGAGAAACTCGACCCTGTCGAGTAAGGGTCTGCATCGCTCCTGTATCGCTCCAAAAGGTCCGGATCAATCCGCTGCAACTCGCCATGTGTGATCCATGTGTCCTCGGTAGCGGGCCGTCCTCTCCATCGCACTAGGTAGCGCGGGTAAGATCCACTCCTGGTAACTGTCACTTGCTCGTCCAGTATACGATCTATGTGCTCACGCTGCCGTGAAAAAGGGGCTGGAGGTGGAAGTGGACACTCAGGTGTGCGATCACTCTCAAGGGGAGGAGATGGCTCAAAAGGCTCACTAGGGATCACCGCTGGGTCCCTATATGCAACAAGATCCGATACATTGAAGGTAGAGCTTATACCATATTCCTCGGGCAGGTCCACAACATACGCATTGGATCCAACGCGTTTCAACACTCTAAAGGGACCGGCTCCGCGAGCATGCAACTTCTTAACGGTTCCAGAGGGAAACCGTTCAGGTCTTACCCTGATCATGACATATTCGCCCTCGTGGAACTCTCGGTGGTGTCGGTGGGCATCGGCTAACTCCTTGTACCGTGCATTGCTGGCCTCAATGTGACGACGGATGTCGTCATGCAAACTCCTAACATGCCTAGCAAATGACTCGGCCGACTCCGACACTCTAGCATGGACAGGCATGGGGACAAGGTCAACGGGTTTCCTAGGCCTACGACCTGTGACAATTTCAAATGGATTCATGCCAGTAGACCTATTCACCGAATCATTATATGCAAACTCAGCCATAGGTAGAATGAGATCCCAATCCCCAATGCGGTCCCTAACAAGACATCTCAAAAGATCACCCAGACTCCTATTGACCACCTCGGTCTGACCATCTGTCTGGGGATGGTATGCAGTGAAAAACTTGAGGTGCGTACCCATCATATGCCATAGTGTCTTCCAAAAATAGGAAGTGAACCTAACATCACGGTCAAACACTATAGTGCGAGGCAACCCGAACTTGCACACCACATGAGTAAGGAATAGGCGGGCTACCCTAGAAGCATCCGAAGTCTTTGAGCAAGGGATAAAGAGGGCCATCTTCGAGAAACGGTCAACCACCACATAGAACGAATCATGCTTCCTGGAGGTACGTGGCAATCCCAAAATAAAATCCATGCTGACATCCTGCCACGGGGCATCAGGCACGGTGATGAGGACATCATGAGCTTATGGATTGTATTAGTGTGTATTAGCTTGTATAGGTGTGTTTTATGGGTTGTATTAGCTTGAAAGTGTGTAATTTTTGATTTCCTTCTTTTGGGCCATCCTTGTAAGGCTTAATTAAGCCAATGGGCCTCTTTCTAGGAAGAGTCCATAACTAGGTAGCATGTTTAAGGTCCATTTAAGATGGCTCCTTCATATTGGGCCATTTGGTTTCAAAGTGGGTCATTAAGGCTCTTAAAGCCCAAATGGGATTCCATCCTCTCATGGGCCATCAAAGTGGGAATGGCCCATGCCTAGCATGCCATATGGAGTGGCTCTTGGCCCAAGAATGGGCTTGGCCCAAGAAGGGGGGCGCATGCTCTTTTGGCCTTATTAGGCTTGGTAGTTGTAGTTAGGTTGTGTTTGAATGGAATTACACCAAGTTTGAACACATGTGGTCAATTTGATTAAACTAATGTATTCAATGTGGGATTCTCATTGTATCCCAGCCATCCAATCCAAACCCCTAGATCCAAGGGTTGAGATTGAGTTTGGTTGGCATCCTATATAAGGTTGTAATTTTCATTTTGAATGAATTAATGAGAAGAAAAAAGCATTTTGGCAAGAGCCCCTTGTGAGAATTTCGACCCTCTCTCTCTCTCCCTCTGGTTTTCTTCATCCCCAACCTCATTTCTAGAGTGGTAACCCTTCTATCATCTCCTCTTCACCTCCGGTAATCATCGGTGCCGCCGCCGCCGCCGTTCGTGCCGCCTTCGAGCCGCCACGGGATCGTCTTCGGTGTTCTGTCCTGCTGGACAGAGGTGCAGCTCGAAAATTCCTCAGGCCAGCCACGAGTTCCAATCGACATAAAATTTTGAGGGTTGGTTCCTACCTTATAGACCCTTCCCCACATAAAAATTCACCTCCAAATTCCCCCGTTTCATATTGTTTCCACTTCGTTCATTCCCCAAACTCAAATCAGATCTGTCTCTGTCTACAGTGACAGAACCTTTGAGTTCGTCCCCTTCTACCACCCTTTTGAATTTATTTTGCCCTCCCAATTTAACTGGGGTTTCTGTCCATTTTTCCATACCACCACAATTTTTATTAATTTTTGTTGAGTCTTTTACCTATTTTTCAAAATTCATGTTCTACCAGAGCTACAGTACCTCCAGCCAGATCTCAGATTCGACCTTCTTCCAGTAAATAAATCATATAAATTCATAGACACATCCAAACATGTCCAAACCAACTTTTCCGTCTTTCCAACTCAAAATCCTACAACTTTCATGAAGAAGTCGAAGTCTGAATCCAAGGTCCTCCTAACGGTCAATGGCAGTTATCAGAGATCAGCTCTGCAGATCTGAGTGTTCAGTTACTGTACAACAGGAGGTTGTAAATTCCACAAGTCCAGATCAGCGAAGATCCAGGCCAGATCTCTAGGCCTACATTGAAGTACTTCGTGTCAGCTTTCCAACGGCGCTAATTTCGTGTCAATCCGACATCGGATCTGACCGCAGCGTCCGTTCTCGCCGGACAGCGCGCTGAAAACCAGAAACTGCAGATCCGTGGGAAGTTTTCCCGACGGGCGCCGGCCGGAGCCGCCCGGCCTCCGATCATCGTTCCAGCGTGCCGCCAGCCCGGGGATCGCTTCCATCAGTGTCCCCCACCACAGCGGTGACCCGGGTCCCACACGGCCCCTCAGGACAGCACGTGGGCCCCACCGTCACGTGTTCGGGTGTTGCCGAAACAGCGCGAGAAGCCGCCCGTCAACCCGAATTCGGTCCTCCCGGACCCCATTGTGTAGCCCTTTACCTCCCTGCGTGGAGTGGGCAGCGGCTTACATTTCTGTAATATTGTGTAATATTGTTCCGGGAGTACGAGTTCGGCCGGGTCCGTCGTCCCCACGCCGAGCGCGTGGAGGTATCGTCTTCGCTCCTACACTTGGCATTTCGCTTATTTCATATATGCTTGTTTATGCCACTGCTAGAGAGCATGTTTTAGGACCTAGCTCGTTATAATTTCATATCACCGTTGCTGCGAGAGAGTGAGCGAGACCGTCCCGTGACCCGATCCGGGCACGAAAGTGCGAATCGACCACCCTAGCTCTTGCCGGTTTCTCAACCGTGCACGTCCGACGCTTCCCTCATCAACGGACGATCGCGAGCTTGTCGTGTCCTTGGTCCCGTCCCGCATCAATTTGGTATCAGAGCAGTTGAGTCTAGGGTGTCAAAAAGAAAAAAAAAAGAGTGTCATGTAGTCATTAGTCGGTCTAAGTCGTGTTTAGGATCATCACATTTTTAAAACAACAAAAAGAGTCATTTTTGGGTCGCATACATCCCTTTACTCGGTATATAAAAAGGTGTTGTCCGACCGTTAGGTTACGCCTATCGGGAAGACCGCACACTTGTGCGAGTGACCTTCGGGTCGATTGTCTCCGCCCCGTACCGAGTCTTGGTTTACGTCTAGGGTCCTTAGTGTGCATTAGTTAGTGCATTCCAACTTTGCATTACTTAGTGTCGTGTCTAGTGTTTTGGTCCGAGTGTCGGCATGGCCATCCACTAGCTTCCCCGTGTCCCATGGAGTCCCAAACTCCCGGATGGTGGTGATACTATCTCAAATGGAAGGACCACCCGAACCACCCCACGAGGCCTGAAACCCGGGATTTCTACGGGTCCGATGACCCGAGTGTCTATCTAGAATGGGAAGCCATTATGGATGATTACTTCGAGGTGTACATCATGTACGGGCCCATGCAAGTCGATGTTGCCAAAAGGCGACTTTTTGGGGAAGCCGCTGCCACTTGGAGGGACATCAAATATTGGAGGGAGGATAGGAATCTAAGGCCCATCAAGTCATGGTGGGAAATGAAGAGAGTGCTTAGGAGGGCCTACGTTCCCCGCCCACCTACCTCCAACCACGGAGGTCATTCCACTCACCAACCCCACCAACTCACCCACAATCAAGTGGGCCACACCTTTACCCAATCCCACCCCTTCACCGCCGTCCAAGCCCACCAAAGTGACCCCAATCTAGTGGCCCGCCCATGCACCGCCAACCAACCTCCCCTTGGCACTCCCATTCCAACCCACTCAAGCACCTCCAACCGAGTGGAAGTCCCTCTTATAACCGAGCCGAGGCCCACACCCGAGCCGAGAGTTAAGGAGCTAGTCCACCCCAAGGTCCCCCCTCCAACCCGCTCCTTAGAGGAAATAAAGAAAATGATTTCGGATTGGTGGGAAAGGACACAAGCTACTCCACCACCCATGGATGCTCCATTGTTATCTACCTCCAGTCTTCATTCGAAACCATCAAAGTGGGAACTACCAAAGCCCGAGCCACCCGTGTTTCTTACGGGAACACTTTACATAGTCGAGCCACTTCTTAGATGGCTCAAGGATGGCTTGGTCCCACATCCCTTCCCATCAATGGACCCCACACTACCACTAGTGCTGGTCAACTCATTCCATACCACATTTCGATCTCGTCACCATGTTGACACATTGGACGATCTTGTCATGGGATTAGATTCACAATGGGAGTTGACGCATCTTTTGGCCCGAGGCTTTGACCAACCCGCTAGTCTTAGCTTCACCCATCCGGCCTTCGGGTCCATTACCTCTGAGTGCACCGTGGGTTGTGTCACCACGGAGGTTCTTCTACTTCTCCCGCTACCGGACGAGCCCGAATTCATACCCTTTTGTCCGAGGGAGGAATCATACTTCTTACCTATGATCCCCGTCCCACCCGTCACAATTCAAGAAAGTGACTATCCACACCTTCAAAACTTCTACACGTGGGACCGTGACTTGTGGGAACCCACCATAAGGGGTCATACCTTCTTTGATCCCTTTGACCCACTCCCTAGTGGATCCTTAGACCCTCCACATTCACTTCACTTCCTCGAGGGAGTCCGCTACCACACCCCTTCCCCACGGGTCGGGTCGTCTATGCCCACCAAGCCCGTACCCTTACAAGATACACCATCAACTAGGGGAGATACTCTTGGCCCTCCCACATCCACATCCCATATGCATGCATGGCCCACCTTAGGAGGTCTAGGATTTCCGCATGATGTCAACCACCGGTTACGTCAGATGCATGCATGGCACACATTCGGGTGTCCTGGTCCGCCATCACCCATGTACGGGCCGGACTAACATTAGGTGTGTCTAGGGTCATATATGAGTCTGTGTGTTTTCTTTGTGTGGTTTGTTTGTGTGGTGATTTTGAGTCGATTGTTTGCATGGTTTGCATTCGTGTGTCAGCGCATGGTGAGTCTGCATGTGTCTTGTGCAAGCTCGTTGTCGTTCTTTTATGAGTGTGAAGCGAGTCGACTCACTTGACGAGTATGGGATCGGTTTACTTCTATACCCGGATCAGTCACCTATAGGGACTCAGCAGTGATTCCTAGTGAGTCTTTAAACTGTTTCCTTCCGTTGAGAGTGCCCCTTCGGAGTGACCACCTTTGGCCATAGCAGTGCGCATATCGAGTATATGTGGAACGAGCAGGTGCCGATCACTTGGAGTGGAGCATACCCGCGCTACTTGGCACGGTGACGGATCCGCCAGAGTACTCGAGCAGCCATACCCCTACTCGACGGGGTCGAGTTTCTCCCACCCGGGGAGAATTGATGAGGACATCATGAGCTTATGGATTGTATTAGTGTGTATTAGCTTGTATAGGTGTGTTTTATGGGTTGTATTAGCTTGAAAGTGTGTAATTTTTGATTTCCTTCTTTTGGGCCATCCTTGTAAGGCTTAATTAAGCCAATGGGCCTCTTTCTAGGAAGAGTCCATAACTAGGTAGCATGTTTAAGGTCCATTTAAGATGGCTCCTTCATATTGGGCCATTTGGTTTCAAAGTGGGTCATTAAGGCTCTTAAAGCCCAAATGGGATTCCATCCTCTCATGGGCCATCAAAGTGGGAATGGCCCATGCCTAGCATGCCATATGGAGTGGCTCTTGGCCCAAGAATGGGCTTGGCCCAAGAAGGGGGGCGCATGCTCTTTTGGCCTTATTAGGCTTGGTAGTTGTAGTTAGGTTGTGTTTGAATGGAATTACACCAAGTTTGAACACATGTGGTCAATTTGATTAAACTAATGTATTCAATGTGGGATTCTCATTGTATCCCAGCCATCCAATCCAAACCCCTAGATCCAAGGGTTGAGATTGAGTTTGGTTGGCATCCTATATAAGGTTGTAATTTTCATTTTGAATGAATTAATGAGAAGAAAAAAGCATTTTGGCAAGAGCCCCTTGTGAGAATTTCGACCCTCTCTCTCTCTCCCTCTGGTTTTCTTCATCCCCAACCTCATTTCTAGAGTGGTAACCCTTCTATCATCTCCTCTTCACCTCCGGTAATCATCGGTGCCGCCGCCGCCGCCGTTCGTGCCGCCTTCGAGCCGCCACGGGATCGTCTTCGGTGTTCTGTCCTGCTGGACAGAGGTGCAGCTCGAAAATTCCTCAGGCCAGCCACGAGTTCCAATCGACATAAAATTTTGAGGGTTGGTTCCTACCTTATAGACCCTTCCCCACATAAAAATTCACCTCCAAATTCCCCCGTTTCATATTGTTTCCACTTCGTTCATTCCCCAAACTCAAATCAGATCTGTCTCTGTCTACAGTGACAGAACCTTTGAGTTCGTCCTCTTCTACCACCCTTTTGAATTTATTTTACCCTCCCAATTTAACTGGGGTTTCTGTCCATTTTTCCATACCACCACAATTTTTATTAATTTTTTTTGAGTCTTTTACCTATTTTTCAAAATTCATGTTCTACCAGAGCTACAGTACCTCCAGCCAGATCTCAGATTCGACCTTCTTCCAGTAAATAAATCATATAAATTCATAAACACATCCAAACGTGTCCAAACCAACTTTTCCGTCTTTCCAACTCAAAATCCTACAACTTTCATGAAGAAGTCGAAGTCTGAATCCAAGGTCCTCCTAACGGTCAACGGCAGTTATCAGAGATCAGCTCTGCAGATCTGAGTGTTCAGTTACTGTACAACAGGAGGTTGTAAATTCCACAAGTGCAGATCAGCGAAGATCCAGGCCAGATCTCTAGGCCTACATTGAAGTACTTCGTGTCAGCTTTCCAACGGCGCTAATTTCGTGTCAATCCGACATCGGATCTGACCGCAGCGTCCGTTCTCGCCGGACAGCGCGCTGAAAACCAGAAACTGCAGATCCGTGGGAAGTTTTCCCGACGGGTGCCGGCCGGAGCCGCCCGGCCTCCGATCATCGTTCCAGCGTGCCGCCAGCCCGGGGATCGCTTCCATCAGTGTCCCCCACCACAGCGGTGACCCGGGTCCCACACGGCCCCTCAGGACAGCACGTGGGCCCCACCGTCACGTGTTCGGGTGTTGCCGAAACAGCGCGAGAAGCCGCCCGTCAACCCGAATTCGGTCCTCCCGGACCCCATTGTGTAGCCCTTTACCTCCCTGCGTGGAGTGGGCAGCGGCTTACATTTCTGTAATATTGTGTAATATTGTTCCGGGAGTACGAGTTCGGCCGGGTCCGTCGTCCCCACGCCGAGCGCGTGGAGGTATCGTCTTCGCTCCTACACTTGGCATTTCGCTTATTTCATATATGCTTGTTTATGCCACTGCTAGAGAGCATGTTTTAGGACCTAGCTCGTTATAATTTCATATCACCGTTGCTGCGAGAGAGTGAGCGAGACCGTCCCGTGACCCGATCCGGGCACGAAAGTGCGAATCGACCACCCTAGCTCTTGCCGGTTTCTCAACCGTGCACGTCCGACGCTTCCCTCATCAAGGGACGATCGCGAGCTTGTCGTGTCCTTGGTCCCGTCCCGCATCACACGGGGAGAGGCGTATAAAGGCCCGAGCTTTGCTTCTTCATTTTGGCCGTAGCACATGTACGGCACTGAGCCACGATGTTAGCAACATCGCGCTTCAAGCTCGGCCAATAAAATCGATGCTCCACTGCCTCAATAGTCTTGTTCCGACCAAAGTGGCCGGCTAGACCTCCCGCATGTAGTTCCCACATTAGGAAATCTCGAACCGAAGTTCGGGGAACACATAGCCTGCTACCTCGAAAGAGGTAACCCTCCTGAAGCACATAATCATCATGGTCTCTCGAGGGCTCGGCCTGGAGAGTAGTAAAAATCTGACCGAAGTCAGGACAATCAACATAGGCCTCCTTCATCTTCTCTAGCCCTATGACCTCGTCACTCATGGTGGTAAGAAGACATGCTCGCTGACTCAGGGCATCGGCCACCTTGTTCTCCACTCCAGCCTTATGTTTTAGCACAAAGGTGAACTGCTGGAGATACTCAACCCAACGACTATGACGCGAATTCAGCTTCTTTTGGGAATGGAGGTACCTCAAAGCCTCATGATCGGAGTATAAGACAAACTCCTGATGTAATAGGTAATGCCTCCAATGCCTAAGAGCCTGAACAACTGCGTAAAACTCTTTATCATATGTGGAATATCGCAGTTTCGCGTCATTCAGCTTCTCGCTAAAATATGCGATCGGGTGGGACTCCTGACTCAAAACTCCTCCTATCCCAACACCCGACGCATCACAACAGACCTCAAACACCTTCGAGAAATCAGGCAGTCGAAGGATAGGTGTCTGGGTCATGCGCTCCTTGATGTCCTTGAAGGCGGCAGATGCGGCCTTCGTCCATACAAAGGTGCCCTTCCGGATGCAATCCGTGATCGGGGCAGTGACGGAGCTAAATCCGCGGATGAAGCGACGGTAGAACGTCGCAAGGCCATGAAAGCTGCGGACATCATGAACCGTACGGGGTTCCGGCCACTCAACAATGGCCCGGACCTTCTCCGGATCGGCAGAGACCCCAGTACTAGACACAATGAAACCCAAGAAGATAAGCTGAGGTGTCATGAATGCACACTTCTATGGGTTCGCAAATAGCTGCTCTCGCCTGAGAAGTAGACAGACCTGCCGAAGGTGATCTAAGTGGTCCCCCGTGGTGCGACTATAGATAAGAATATCATCAAAATACACCACTACAAAGACTCCGATGAAAGGCCGAAGGACCTGTGTCATGAGTTGCATGAAAGTGCTAGGGGCATTGGTCAACCCAAAAGGCATGACCAACCACTCATATAGACCGTCCTTGGTCTTAAATGCGGTCTTCCACTCATCACCTGGCCTAATCCTCACCTGATGGTAGCCACTCTTAAGATCGATCTTCGAAAAGATAGTGGCACCTGCCATCATGTCTAGCATGTCATCAAGGCGGGGAATAGGGAACCTGTACTTCACGGTGATTTTGTTGATGGCACGACTATCAATGCACATTCTCCACGTGCCATCCTTCTTCGGGGCGAGTAACGCGGGTACAGCACATGGACTCATGCTATCCCGAACAGATCCTCTCTGCACGAGCTCATCGACCTGCCGTTTAAGCTCGGCATGCTCCGTGGGGCTCATTCGATAATGAGGAAGGTTGGGCAAAGAAGAGCCCGGAACAAGGTCGATGGCATGCTGAATATCCCGCATGGGTGGGAGTCCCTCGGGGAAGCTCATCGGGAAAGACATCAGCATACTCCTGTAGAATGGGAACAACCTCGGGTGGGAGCTCACCCTCGGAGTCCCGCTCCACCTCTCGGACCGTAATGGCAAACACCGGACAGCCCTGACTAAGCTCCTGCTCCATTTCCCGGGAGCTAATCATCATCAATCTCCTCGTCGAGGGCTCTCCCGGGCCAGAGGTAACGGTCATAGCCCGAGCTGGGGATGGGGTACTAGGCCCGGGAATGGAAGGCTTCGGGGTACTCGGGCCAGTAGGACCCCTGACTGATGGACTCCTGGGCCGAACGGGTTGGAGGGTGACCCGCTGGCCATTGTGGTCGAAGGTACAGGTGTTCGACCGACCATGGAGTGTGGCATCTCGGTCGAATAACCACGGCCTACCAAGAATGATACTTCCCACTTCCATGGGGAGAACGTCACACCAGATATCGTCACGGTAGGAGTGGAGCTGCAGCGGGACCAAGCACTGCAGCCTGACCGAAATGGAAGTGGTATCCACCCATGATACCTGGTAGGGGCAAGGGTGGTCTACGGGTGTGAGACCAAGACGAGTGACAGCGTTCGTGGAGATTGCATTGATACAACTCCCGCTATCGATGACCACCTTGCAAATTTACTTTCCCAGCCTACAGAATACATGAAGGATAGTGGTCCGATGCCAGTCATCACTGACCTGTGGCTGGGTGAGGATACATCTGACGACCCCCACATGGGTATCGTCTAACTGCTGGGCATCCTGGGCCTCACCTCCCATCTCATAGTACTCGTCAGCTAGCTCTTCATCTGCCTCATAGCTGACTAACTCTAGGCCCGCAGGGGTGGTATCCTCGGCCTGTGTGTCCCCAATGTGAAGAGATGGGCGGGTGGGACACTGGTTGGCGAAATGGCCAAACCCATTGCAGCGATAACACTGCTGCCGTGATCCACTAGGCTCCCCAATCATAGGTCCTTTACCTTTATCCTCCCGACGGATAGGAGGTGTAGGCAACAAAGGACGCGCAGGAGGTGCGGGTGCTGGTGGACGGGCTGTGGGTAGGGCCGTAAGATGCTGGGGACGAGGAAGGTCCCTCGGGGGTGGAGGGCGAGGCCTAGGAGCAAAGGGCTCGTGGCGAACGGGCTCCTGAGGTCGAGCCATGGGGGCCCTCGGATATGTGCCAGATGAGCCACGTGACTCGACACTACGAAGGGGAAAGGAGCCCAACCGATGGGGTGACTCGAACTCGGCCTCGAACTGTTCCAATTCGAGAGCAATCTGATATGCTTGCTCCAAAGTGGTGGCATTGCGGCGAAAGAGTTCATATTGATAATTAGGCCGCAAACCTCTCCGAAAGCGGGATATCGTCATGGTGCTCTCTTCCGTGACCCCGCACCGCAAGTAATACTCATCGAACTCGGCGGTGTACTCGGTCACGGATCGGTTCCCTTGGGAGATGCTTTGCCACTTGTCTATAAGACGTTGGCGATATGAGGCAGGAAGGTACTTCTCCCTCAATTTGAGTTTCATATCATCCCAGGTACCGATTTGGGGTTGACGTCGCTGGTTGAGCAGGCTCTCCACATTGATCCAATAAGTTTGGGCCTGCCCTTGCAGCTTCATCTTCGCATATCGGACTCTTCGGTGGTCCGTCATCTCAAACCACTCGAAGTACCGGTCCATACCGGCCTCCCAATCTAGATACACCCTAGGGTCCAAGGACCCGCTAAAAGTGGGAGGGTCCGCACGCACACCCCTAAGAATGCGGTCGTCATCCTCGTCATCACGATTCCGTCGTTGATGACGACGACCGTTACCCCCGTGATCATTGTCGGAGGCATAATCATCCACTATAGGCGCCTGTTGTCTCCCGACATCCTCTACCTGAGCCCTTGGCACAGCGGGTTGCTGCACCGGCTCTTGTTGGCCGTTCGTCGGCGCGGGTTGCGCCGCTACTGGGCCCCTCTCTAGGACGGCAATCCTCCCAACAAGGCCTTGAATGGACTGCTCCGAAACCCCGGCCCGATCCTCGAGGACCTTCATCCTCCCTTCTAGACGCGTCCCTATGCCATCCATACGCGTACTAAGACCATCCATACGCGTGTCTAAATGATCCATGATGGCCCGGAACATCTCGGCCGTGGAAGACTCATCGGAACTACGGGCTCGGGAGTCCGCCATAGGTGGTGGTGGCGAGTATTGGGTGCCTCGACGGGTGGGCATGCAAAGACGTACGGACTAGGTGACAACGACCGACTAATGCAAACACACTAAATGATACACTTAGACCTAATTGCAATTTGAAAACACTCCTTTTTTTTTTGTTTTGAAAAGAATGAGACTCGACTACACCCTAGACACGGCCAAGACTCGGTACGCGGCGGAGGTAATCGACCCGAAGGTCACTCGCGCAAGTGTGTGGTCTTCCCGGTAGGCGAAGCCTAACGGTCGGACAACACCTTTGGATATACCGAGTGAAGGTGTGTGTGGGGTAACCTTAGACTATGCAAGACTTATGCAACGACTACCCTAGACTCGACTGCTCTGATACCAAACTGATGCGGGACGGACACGGGAGACGACACTATACAGTGCCACCCTCGGACTCTAGATGAAGACGCGACCAACAATACACACCAGGGAGACACTAAGCCTGACACTACGAGCTCCTAGTGGCAAAACGTCGCTAACAGAAGTACAAGCTCACTCGGCGTCCCATGCGAGGGAAAGCGTGGATCGTGCGCGGTTAAGGAACCGGCAGAGTTCAAGGTAGTCAGACTCACTTCCGGACTCGGATCGAGTCGCGGGACGGGTCACTCTCACGCTCACAGCGGTGACATGGACACACGGGCTAGGAACCTACACTCTCGGCAGCGGCCTAAGACCGTATACTAGCTAAGCAATGTAACGCCAAGAAGTTAAGACCTTTACCTCCACGCACCCGGCGTGGCGAAGACACCTCGGCTGACTTACGGACCCCCGGTTAACATAATTCACAGCAGTACAAAAGGATTCGACCCACTCCACGCAGGGAGGTAAAAGGTCACATGTGGGCCCCGGGGATCACGCAAATCAGGTTGACAGGCAGCATCTTGATGTCGACTCGACGCGCCGAACTCCGCGTTTTCGTGCTTCCCGAACGGCGGGTTCTGCGGGCCCGTGGGGCCCACGGATGGCGCTGTCCTCCGGATCTGCGGAGGTGGGTCCCACTATGATGGAGACCCCTGGTGGCGTGCCTCCACGGACGGCGGTCGGCCGGAGACACCGATTGGTGGCCGGTCGGGTCCGATCTTCAAGTTGTGGAATGGCTGCCCACGGATTTCAGTTCTGTTTTCCCTGCGCGCGCTCCGGCGAAAACAGCCGCTGCGGTCGGCCCCGTCGCCGGAATGCGACGAGACCAGCGCCGTTGGAAAGAGGACTCAAAATACTCCAACCTAGGGACAGTGAAATCTTCTGAACCTCTGGGGACCTGGACCTTAACTAATTTTCAATTCTCTATTACACAGTTCCAGAACTCTCAGATCAGCACCTTAGTTCCCTGTAAACGGCCATTGACCGTCTACTTACAGTGGGATTCAGATATCAAGCTCTTCTTCGAAGTGATAGATATTTAAACCACGAAGCTGGGACAATTTTTGGAATTGGATTCCGAGGTGGTGGTGATTTGATGGGAATTTTAGAGTGTCTAGTGGTCAGATCTGGGAACTGGCAGAAAGTACTGTAGCTAGGGAAGAACTCGATTTTTTTAAAATATAAGATGGACTCACAAAAATTCAAGAAAATTTGCGGATAGAGGGGATAGTGGAAAGAATGCCCAGTAAAATTGGGCGAACTAACAAAAATCTAAAGTGGACCTAAGACTTAAAACGCAGGGCGGGTAGAAATGGAAACAGATAGGAGACAGATCTGGAAACTGGGATTGGATGAAAATAAAAAAATACTAAATGAGATCTTTATGACCAACCAAAATTCTGAGAACGTGCTGGACACCTCTGGAACATCCAGTAAAATTCCCAGCTCGATCTGAGACCGTGGCTGAGACTGAAATTTCGTAGAAGCTGCTGTGGTACTGCGCGGACAGAACTCCGGCGGTGGCGATGGCGGCTCGTGGCGGCGGCGGCGGCGACCGGAACTGATAGGGTGGAGTCACACCACCAAGAGGCAGCCTTCACAGCTGCAAGGGGGAGAGGGAGAGAGGAAGGGGGCGGCCTAGGCCTTGCTCCAACATTAAGTTTGATTCAAATGGCATTAAAATTGCATAAAATGGGAAATTACAACCTTAAATAGTCTACATCTCACATCCATCCATAGCCATTGGATCTAGGGGATGGGGATGAAGGGCTAGGATGGCATGTGACACACACACAAAATACAATATAATATTAAAGGGGGGGGGGCGGCGCTTGGACCAAGGAGTGGGGGGTGGTGGAAGGTTGAAAATGGTAGGTGGGAGGTAGGTAGCCTCCTTGGACTTTTTAAGTCCATTGTCCCCCATGTGTTCAAATACAAGTCAACCTTCTAGATGCTCCCATGTGGCATGTTGACTGGCCCCACGTGGGACCCTGGGATGAGGTGGCCCAATGGGGTGGGGCCCGGGAGGCCTGTGGGGCCCACGGGGTCCGAAATGCTCGTAAGCCCCTATTACACTCAAAATGGCCAACCGGACGTAACGAAATAAATGCAAATTAAACACACATAAAGTCTAACTGAATATAATAAATGGGGAAGCTCAAGGCGGAGTCTCCAGGCTGTCTCCGAGCCAGATGGACGCTGAGGTGGCTCGTGTCGTGCTCCGTGTGCGGTACCGGTGGCTCGGTGTGTCGTGCCGATCAACTGCTCGGGTGTCCGCACCATTAACTAGACACACACATGGATCTAGGAAGATCCACACACACACGAGATTGTTACAGGATTACAAAAGCCACACTTGAAGCTTAGAAGAATTGAGAATGGAAACACAAAAGAAAAAACTTGATTGATGCTCCCCCTTAGTTGATGAAGAGTTTCTAGGATGCAGCTTGAACTCCACTTGGCTTGGGCTTGATCTTTACTTGAGAATGGATGAAGAATGATGAAGAACTCTTCTCGGAGCACTGTTCACGTCTACAGTGCTAGGTCCCTTGATGGGAATCGACGCCGAGCATGTACCTTTTCTTTTGCATTTATGTCCTTTTAATTTGTGTTCATATCCTTGGGAAAGTATGTACGCAAATGTACGGCTTTGTAAGCCAATGCGTCATTCCCTTAGATTGTGTGGGTTATTGTGTAATTGTGTAGTAGGTCCAGCTAGGGGGCCCTCAGCCCTTTCCCATTGGTCCATGTCACCTATGTGGGGCTGGTCAACCATCTTAGGTGGCCATCTAGAAGGGTTGAATGCCAATTGACCACATGGGAGACAAGTGGTTAAATTAGTCCAAGGTAGGTTACCTACCTTCACCTACCAATACCCTTGGTCAAGGGGGCGCCCCTCTCCCCTTATTATTTTATTATTTTTTGTGTGTTATTCACATTTGATCTAGGCCCTCCATTCACCATCCCTAGATCCAAGGGTCTACATTAGATTTGATACCTAGCATATAAAAGGTTGTATTTTCATATGAAAATTAATGAAAAGTTAGAAAATTTGTTGGAAGCTTGAAGCTCCTTGTGCCCCTCCCCTCTCTCCTCTGGTGTTCATCTCCTCCAACCCCCAATTCTAGAGTGGAACATTTCTATCTCCTCCCCCTCTATCTCTGAGTTCATCTCTGGTGCCGCCGCCGCCGTTCGTGCCGCCTTCGAGCCGCCGCGAAGACGACTTCGGTGTTCTATCCATCCTGGGCAGAAGCTCCTTCCCAGAATTCCAGCTATCAGCCACGAGTTCTTATTGATCTGAAACGTTTATGGTGTCTTCCTATCTTCAATCCCCACCACCACAAAAAAAATCCCGTCCAAATTCCATCATTTACTATTTTTCAAATTTCGTGTGTTTCTGTTTCCCAGTTCTGTCCAGTTTCAGATCTGTGTGACAGCACCCCTGTAATCCCCCCCTCCGACCATCTTGTTAATTTTTACAAACCCTCCCAATTTTACTAGGAGTTCTGTCCATCGTCCCCTCACTCCATGAATTTTCTTGATTTTTGATCAGCCTTCCATCCATTTTTCAAAATTCATTCTCAGAGCTTGCTATAGTGTTGTCCACCTGTTTCCAGATCCGACCTCTGTTCAGTGTAAAAATCATATCAATTCGTAGCCACATCCAATCAGTCCACAAAAAATATTTCCATCTTCCTTGTTCAAAATTATATAACTTTTCTGAAGAGCTCAGAAGCTGAATTAGACATCTACCTCGCGGTCAATGGCAGTTCTCAGACAAGTTCCCTGCTAATCTGAGAGTTCGGCTACTGTACAATAGGAACTCAAAAATTTAGAAAAGTCACGATCCGTGCAGATCCAGGTCCGATCTCTAAGCCTACGTTGAAGTACTTCACGTTAGCTTTCCAACGGTACCAGTTTCGTGTCGATCCGACATCGGGGCTGATCGCAGCGTCCGTTCTCGCCGGAGCGCGCGCCGGAAAACAGAACCGACAGATCCGTGGCCGGTTATTCCGACCGGTGCTGAACAGAGCCGCCCGGCCTCCGGTCGACGTTCCAGCGTGCTGCCAGCCCAGGGAACGCTTCCCCAAGTGTCACCACCACAGTGGTGCCACCGGGCCCCACACGGCCCCTCCGGACAGCACGTGGGCCCCACAGTCACAAGTTCGGGTGCTGCCGAAGAGACGCGAGAAGCCGCCCGTCAACCCAAATTCGGTCCTCCCGGACCCCATTGTGTCGCCCTTTACCTCCCTGCGTGGAGTGGGCAGTGCTTCATTGTTGTAACAAGTGTGTAATATTATTCTGGGAGTACGGGTTTCGGCTGGGTCCGTCGTCCCCACGCCGAGCGCGTGGAGGTATCGTTTTTGCTACCTTCTCGGCATTTTACTTACTTCATATATATTTGTTTATGCCGCTGCTAGAGAGCATGTGTAGGGATAATTAGCTCGCTTTATATTTATATCACCGCTGCTGCGAGAGAGAGCGTTACCGTCCCGTGACCCGATCCGGGCACAAAAGAGAATTGACCACCCTTGCTCTTGCAGGTTTCTCAACCGTGCACGTCTGACGCTTCCCTCGTTAAGGGACAATCACGAGCTCACCTAGAGTCCGAGGACTATTGTCGTGTCCGTGGTCTCGTCCCGCATCAATTTGGTATCAGAGCGAGTTTGAGTCTAGGGTGTCAAAAAAAAAGAGTGTCATTTAAGTCTAAGTGTCTAAGTCGGTCTTAGGAGTTGCATTTGCATACCATTAGTCGGTATATCAAAAGGTGTTGTCCGAACGTTAGGCTACGCCTATCGGGAAGGCCGCACATTTGCGCGAGTGATCTTCGGATCGGTTGGCTCTGCCACGTACCGAGTCTTGGTCGTCATGTCTAGGGTTGTAGTCCATTGTCTAGTTGCTTTATCTACTAGTGCCGACATGGCCATCCACTAGCTTCTCCGTGTCCCATGGATTACCGAACACCCAGATCTTATCCATGGTGGCGATACTATCTCAAATGGAAGGACCACCCAAATCACCCCACTAGGCCCAAAACCCGGGACTTCTACGGGTCTGATGACCCAGGTGACTACCTAGAGTGGGAAGCCATTATGGACGACTACTTCGAGGTGTACAATATGTACGGGCCCATGCAAGTCGATGTTGCCAAAAGGTGACTTTTTGGTGAAGCCGCCGAAACATGGAGGGACATCAAATATTGGAGGGAGGATAGGAATCTAAGGCCCATCGAGTCATGGTGGGAAATGAAGCGAGCGCTTAGGAGGGTCTACTTTCCCCCCCCCCCCCACCTACCTCCAACCACGGAGGTCATACCACTCACCAACCCCACCAACTCACCCACAATCAAGTGGGCCACACCTCTACCCAATCCCACCCCTTCACCGCCGTCCAAGCCCACCAAGGCGACCCCAATCTAGTGGCCCGCCCAGTCACCTCCAACCAGCCTCCCCTTGGCACCCCCATCCCAACCCACTCAAGTACCTCCAACCGAGTGGAAGCCCCGCTTATAGCCGAGCCTAGGACCACACCTAGGCCGAGGGACGAGGAGCGAGTCCACCCCAAGGTCCCTACTCCAACCCGCTCCTTTGAGGAATTCGATAAAATGATTTCGGATTTGTTGGAAAGGATAAAAGCTTCTTCACCCTCGAGAGCTCCAATGCCACCACCCTCTACGTCCGAACGTGATTCGGAACCATCTCATTTGGAGCCACCAAGGCCCGAGCCACCCGTATTTCTAACGGGTACACTATACATCACTGAGCCGCTTTTTAGTTGGCTCAAGGATGGCTTGGTCCCACCTCCCTTTCCATCTATGGACCCCATCCTACCTATAGTGCCGGTAGACTCATTCCATACGACATTTCGATCTCGTCACCATGTTGATACGTTGGACGATCTTGTCATGGGATTAGATTCACAATGGGAGTTGACGCATCTTTTGGCCCGAGACTTTGACCAACCCGCTAGTCTTAGCTTCACCCATCCGGCCTTCGGGTCCATTACCTCCGAGTGCACTGTGGGTTGTGTCACCACGGAGGTTCTTCTACTTCTCCCGCTACCGGACGAGCCCGAATTCATACCCTTTTGTCCGAGGGAGGAATCATACTTCTTGCCTACGATCCCCGTCCCACCCGTCACAATTCAAGAAGGTGACTATCCACACCTTCAAAACTTCTACACGTGGGACCGTGACTTGTGGGAACCCACCACAAGGGGTCATACCTTCTTTGATCCCTTTGACCCACTCCCTAGTGGATCCTTAGACCCTCCATATATACTTCACTTCTTAGAGGGAGTCCACTATCACACTCCTACCCCACGGGCCGGGTCATCTACGCCCACCAAGCCCGTACACCTACAAGATACACCATCATCTAGGGGTAATACTCCTGGTCCTCCCACATCCACATCCCATATGCATGCATAGCCCACCTTAGGAGGTCTAGGATTTTCGCATGATGTCAACCACCGGTTACGTCAGATGCATGCATGGCATACGTTCGGGTGTCCTGGTCCGCCGTCACCCATGTACAGGTCAGACTAACATTAGGTGTGTCTAGGGTCATAGATGAGTCGGTGTGCTTTTTCTTTGTGTGGTATGTCTGTCTGCATGTGTCTTGTGCAAGTTCGTTGTCATTCTCTTATGAGTAAGAGGCGATTGGACTCACTCGATGAGTATGGGATCGGTTCTACATCTATACCAAGATCAGTCACCTACAGGGACTCAGCGGTGATTCATAGTGAGTCTTCGAGCTGCTTCCTTCCCTTTTGAGAGTGCCCCACCCGGAGTGTCCACCTTTAGCCCATAGCAGTTCGCGCATATCGAGTATATATGGGATGAGCAGGTGACGATCACTTGAGTGGAGTGTACCCGCGTTACTTGGCAAAGTGACGGATACGCCGGAGTACTCGAGCATCCATACCCCTACTCGACGGGGTCGAGTTCCTCTCACCCGGGGAGAGTTGATGGGAATCGACGCCGATCATGTACCTTTTCTTTTGCATTTATGTCATTTTAGTTTGTGTTCATATCCTTGGGAAAGTATGTACGCAAATGTACAGCTTTGTAAGCCAATGCGTCATTCCCTTGGATTGTGTGGGTTTTTGTGCAATTGTGTAGTAGGTCCAGCTAGGGGGCCCTCAGCCCTTTCCCATTGGTCCATGTCACCTATGTGGGGCTGGTCAACCATCTTAGGTGGCCATCTAGAAGGGTTGAATGCCAATTGACCACATGGGAGACAAGTGGTTAAATTAGTCCAAGGTAGGTTACCTACCTTCACCTACCAATACCCTTGGTCAAGGGGGCACCCCTCTCCCCTTATTATTTTATTATTTTTTGTGTATTATTCACATTTGATCTAGGCCCTCCATTCACCATCCCTAGATCCAAGGGTCTACATTAGATTTGATACCTAGCATATAAAAGGTTGTATTTTCATATGAAAATTAATGAAAAGTTAGAAAATTTGTTGGAAGCTTGAAGCTCCTTGCGCCCCTCCCCTCTCTCCTCTGGTGTTCATCTCCTCCAACCCCCAATTCTAGAGTGGAACATTTCTATCTCCCCCCCCCCTCTATCTCCGAGTTCATCTCCGGTGCCGCCGCCGCCGTTCGTGCCGCCTTCGTGCCGCCGCGAAGTCGACTTCGCTGTTCTATCCATCCTGGGCAGAAGCTCCTTCCCGGAATTCCAGCTATCAGCCACGAGTTCTTCTTGATCTAAATATTTTATGGTGTGTTCCTATCTTCAATCCCCACCACCACAAAAAACATCTCGTCCAAATTCTATCATTTACTATTTTTCAAATTTCACGTTTTTCTGTTTCCCAGTTCTGTCCAGTTTCAGATCTATGTGACAACACCCCTGTAATCCCCCCCTCCCACCATCTTGTTGATTTTTCCAAACCCTCCCAATTTTACTGGGAGTTCTATCCACCGTCCTCTCATTCCATGAATGTTTTTGATTTTTGATCAGCCTTCATTCCATTTTTCAAAATTCGTTCTCAGAGCTAGCTACAGTGCTGTCCACCTATTTCCAGATCCGACCTTTGTCCAGTGAAAAAATCATATCAATTCGTAACCACATCCAATCAGTCCACAAAAAATATTTCCATCTTCCTTGTTCAAAATCCTATAACTTTTGTGAAGATCGTAGGAGCTGAATCAGACATCTACCTTGCGGTCAACGGCAGTTCTTAAACAAGTTCCCTGCTAATCTGAGAGTTCGGATACTATACAATAGGAATTCAAAAATTCTGAAAAGCCCCGATCTGTGCAGATCCAGGTCCGATCTCCAAGCCTAGATTGAATTACTTCAAGTTAGCTTTCCAACGGCACCAGTTTCGTGTCGATCCGACATCGGGGCTGATCGCAGCGTCTGTTCTCGCCGGAGCGCGCTCCAGAAAATAGAACCGGCAGATCCGTGGCCGGTTATTCCGACCGGTGCCGAACGGAGCCGCCCGGCCTCTGATCGACGTTCCAACGTGCTGCCAGCCCAGGGAACGCTTCCCCAAGTTTCCCTACCACAGTGGTGCCACCGGGCCCCACACGGCCCCTCCGGACAGCACGTGGGCCCCACAGTCACAAGTTCGGGTGCTGCCGAAGAGACGCGAGAAGCCGCCCGTCAACCCGAATTCGGTCCTCCCGGACCCCATTGTGTCACCCTTTACCTCCCTGCGTGGAGTGGGCAGTGCTTCATTGCTGTAACAAGTGTGTAATATTATTCCGGGAGTACGGGTTTCGACCGGGTCCGTCGTCCCCACGCCGAGCGCGTGGAGGTATCGTTTTCGCTCCCTTCTCGGCATTTTGCTTACTTCATATATATTTATTTATGCCGCTGCTAGAGAGCATGTGTAGGGATAATTAACTCGCTTTATATTTATATCATCGCTGCTGCGAGAGAGAGCGTTACCGTCCCGTGACCCGATCCGGGCACAAAAGAGAATTGACCACCCTTGCTCTTGCAGGTTTCTCAACCGTGCACGTCCGACGCTTCCCTCGTTAAGGGACAATCACGAGCTCACCTAGAGTCCGAGGACTGTTGTCGTGTCCGTGGTCTCGTCCCGCATCACCCCTCTTATTCCCTTTGATAGCCTCCTTGATCCAACTTGAGCATTGGAGTTTTCTTAACCCTCTTGTATGTGTTATATAGATTTTGAAAGGTCCATGGACTCCCCCAGACCAGATCCACAATATCTGGAGGGTTTGGTTGCTTAGGGATTAAACAATACCAAGAGGGAGGGCCTTCCTCGAAGTGATAAAAAGTCAACAATGTTGGGCAGCTCGGGGCAGGCAGTTGACCTCCAGGGGCTGGCGGTTGACCGCCACTGAGAAACCAGCAGGAGGTCAGTCCCTGGGAATCCCGGTCGACCGGGATTGAGGGGGCGGTTGACCGCCACTGAGACAAGCCGTACAAAAGTCCATTCTGTTATTTCAGGTCGACCGGGATCAGACCGGAGGTCGATCGGACTGTCAAAAACCTGAAAAATGAAGAGTTTAGCCCAGAAAAATGTATCCAAATAATCGAGACATGAATTGAACGAATGGTTAAAACTTATTTCAAGTTCATTTGATTTCTTAGAAATGCGTTTGGAATGCTAAACACTTAAGCCAAAACCATGAAGAAATCCAGCATGAAAGCTTATGGAATACCCTTAAGATATTGGTTCCAAGCACGTGAACAAGTATATGTCTTTGGTTTTGTTATCATCAAAAGCACTGAGATATATACAACAATCCCCCCCTTTTTAATGATGACAAAACTCGAGGGCATGCAAACCATGTTAATTGCTTTCGAAACTCCAAAATGAACGTAATACTTGAAAGTCATTCGACATGCTTGAAAAACCATTCAACATAGCACATTCCATCCCACCACTTGTTTGCCAACAAGAAAATGAAATAAAGCACAAGTGCCAACCATCTGAATTCAAACACCAGTACATTCAATTCATCAATTCATTACAAGATACATTAGTGCGAGAGTGAATGCACGACTCTAATACAAAAGACTTGACACTACTGATAACCCTCACATGATCAACATACAAGCAAGCAACACAACCACACATCGACATACATAGGTATATAAACCTGCCCTACTACTGTACTTCTCCCCCTTTGTCAACATCAAAAAGGGATAGGAAAGACGAAGGAAGGACTCAAGCAACACAAGACCAAAGGTTAACATGCCAGAGGGGAAAGCCAAAAGAAATCCTCATGGAGCATCTTCTGGAGGTGGCTGATCTGCTGGAGGAGTATGTGGAAGGCCAAGGTGCCAACGAATGTCGCCAAGATAGTGGGCGTGAGTATGAAGAAGATCAAGAATATGGCCAATGGATTCGTCACGAGCCACATCCTGGCGCCGCATGCCAAGAAGGGAGAGGTGCATGAAGCTAAAGGATCGGCCAGACTCAGCTAAATCCTCTCTGAAGGAAGTCGTGTGGGTGGTGAGAGTGGCCATCTGAGTAGAGAGAGAGTCCAAGGCAGTAGAGAAGGTATCCATGCGCCCGGATATGGTGTCAAATGCAGTGCCTATAGTGTCCCCAAGGGTAGAGAGATGATCCCCGAGGGTATCCACACGAGTCTCTAAGCCGGTAAGCCGCCCGTCAAGAGCCTCGTAGTCCAACGAAGGGCGCTGTCCAGCCCCCTGAGTGGAAGATTCCCCATGGTGAAACTGAGGTGGGGGAGGCATCTCAAAATCCTGGTGATAAGGAGATGGTGGGGGAGGCGGCTCCTCAGCTGGAACTGGAGGGGGGATATCCCCTTCGCCTTGCTGTTGTGCTGGTCCTTCTTCTTCCTCACTGATTTCATCTTCCCCATAAATTGGAATGTCCCATACAAGCTCGCCGTTGGGACCAAAGTAGTAGCCAAAATCTGTGAAGATTTTATGCTTGTTATAAACATCATCCTGCCTAACATATATGAACTGCTCATTCGCCACATTAATCCAGGCATAAATGAAGACACCGGTCAACTGCGAAGCATATGGAAGAGAGCGCCGTAGATAGGTACGACAGGTGCTAATCAGATCTGTCATGAGCCGACCCATATTGATTTGAATTCCATTCATGACATGATAGAACAGAAATCTCTGAACTTCTGTAACCTCATCTCGACCGCCCACTTTGGGATAAATCAATGATGTAAACATGTGGTGCAGGACCCGTTGCAGTGGAGGAAAATGATTGGCATTCAGCTTGATCAAATTGCTCACACCGTGCACATACTCACAGTTGGTCATAAGAGTAAATGTTGCTGGAACTTCACCAAAACCATATGCCCTATCTGCACCCATGGCGGATACTCCTAGGGCCTGCTGAAATAACTCCGGAGTGATATGAAGCTCTACACCCTCAACCGTGGTATATAACTGTTCATTCCGCACAACTAAATACCTGTAGAACTGCTGCACCAACCGAGGATAATATCTATTGTACCGGGTAACAAAATCCATCCAACCTTCCTGAACCTCAAAAAGAGAGCACAAATCCGGGAGGAGCTCATTCACCTCGTTGAAGTCGACCAAGTGAGGGTCGATAATAGGACGTGGAGGTAAAGGTGCTCGAGGCAGAGGAGGAGCTTGCTGAGGTGGAGGAGCCGGGGCCTCTGACTGTTGACGGCTAGCTTGCCCTTGGGCAGAACGCCGAGAACTCCGTCTAGGCGGCATCACGAACTAGAGAAACCCACCGAGAAGCCCTCGAACGATCGATCTCAACCCCGGGACAGGGGAGCACAGGGGCACTGCAAGGGCTTGGAGCAACCTTTCCACAGTATGGAAGCTCAGAGAGATCTCCACAACCTCACGAACGACCGTATGGAAGAAGTCCTGAAATGATGACGGGACGGCCGAGACGTGTACGGGTGGAGGAAGAATGGGTTGTGGAGGCTTGGGTGGAGGAGAAAAGAAGTGCTAGGGTTAGGACAAGGCAGTATAGAGTGAATGAAGGTGATAGGAGAGGAGAATGGTGAAAGGGGGCCCCTTATATAAAAGGTCGGTTGGCCTTTAGGCTGGTCGGTCTGCCGCCAGCGGTCGACCGTCGCGACCCTAGCGGTTGACTGCCAGGACCGAAAACCCATATTTTTGAAATTTTTCTTTTTTTGTTGTGTTCCTTCTTTTTCTCCTTTTTTTGTATATGGGAGATAAACAACCGACTGCCTGAGTGGGGCCAACAACATGACATGGGAATTGTGTGGAGGTGAAGTTGTGGATATAAGAGAGCATGATCTAGCTGCCCCTAGGTAGTACCTTTAGTTCCAACATCACTGAGTCCACAGATGTTATTAACCAAGGGATATTTGGCCGTAGAAAAAATTTTCAAGGAGGGCTAAATATAAGTAAGTACATTCAAGCATACATAAGTGAATGAAGACACACAAGGTATTTAAGGAAAACAAGGTCAATATGCATGTAATTCTACCCTTGATGCACATGAATTTCTACAAATGCAACCCTATACCCTAAATGGAGACCTATGCATGTATGCTCTCACCCTTGCACATCCCAAGTTCTCTTCTTATCTTATTAAATTGATCCTGGTTTAGGGATTTGGTGAAAATGTCAGCTAGCTGATTGTGTGTGTCAATGAAGTTCAATTCAAAGACCCCTTTTCCTACATGATCTCTCAGAAAGTGATGACGAATATCTATATGCTTGGTCCTAGAGTGCTGAACTAGATTTTTTGACAGATTAATTGCACTGGTATTATCACACAGTATTGGAACAGTTTTCATTTCAACATCTAAATCAAGCAGTTGATTTTTGATCCAAAGTACTTGGGCTCCACAACTTCCGGCGGCTACATATTCAGCCTCGGCCGTTGAGAGAGCTACTGAATGTTGTTTCTTGGAGGCCCATGAGACTAGACAACCACCAAGAAACTGACAGTACCCACTTGTACTTTTACGATCTACAATGCACCCAGCATAATCCGCATCGGTATAGGCAATTAAATCAAAAGAACTACCGATAGGAAACCACAAGCCAAAGTCTATTGTGCCAATGAGATATCTAAAGATGCGTTTAACAGCTGATAGATGAGATTCTTTGGGGCATGACTGAAAATGGGCACAAAGACATACACTGAATTGAATGTCAGGGCGACATGCTGTAAGGTACAGTAGTGATCCGATCATACCTTGAAATAGTGTAGGATCTACTATTTTACCATTTTCATCTTTATCCAGCTTTGTGGTGGTAGCCATGGGAGTTGATATAGGTTTTGCTTCCGCCATCCCATATTTCTTCAACAATTCCATCGTGTACTTTGCTTGACTTATGAAAATACCCTCAGAAGTTTGCTTCACCTGCAATCCAAGAAAGAAAGTTAGCTCCCCCATTAAGCTCATCTCAAATTCTCCTTGCATGATTTCTGCAAATTCATCGCATAATGCATTGTTAGTAGCTCCAAAAATGATGTCATCCACATACACTTGAACTACTAAAATATCTTTACCTGATTTCCTCTTGAACAATGTTTGATCAACCTTACCTCTCTTGAAGCCATTTTCAATCAGAAATGAGGTAAGCCATTCATACCATGCCCTTGGTGCTTGCTTTAGTCCGTACATGGCCTTTTGGAGCTTGTACACATGTCGTGGATGTTTGGAATCTTCAAAACCTGGATGCTGCTCTACAAAGACATCCTCTTTGATATAGCCGTTAAGAAATGTAGATTTAACATCCATTTGAAATAACTTAAATTTCAAAGAACAAGCATAGGACAATAAGATCCGGACTGCTTCAAGTCTAGAAACTGGTGCAAAAGACTCATCAAAATCAATACCCATCTCATGGCTATACCCCTTGGCAACAAGTCGGGCCTTGTTCCTAACAACCAAACCCGCATCATTTAGCTTGTTTCTGAAAACCCAATGGGTTCCAATAGTGAGATGGTTCTTAGGACGCGGTACGAGAGTCCTCACCTCGTTTCTTTCAAACTGGAGCAGTTCTTCATGCATAGCCTGAATACAAGATTCATTTTGAAGAGCTTCATGAATGTCCTTGGGTTCTTCTTGTGAAAGTAGAGCCAACAAATCCTCCTCTTCTACCTGCCTTAGAGAGGACCTTGTTTTTACCCCATCCTCCAAATTACCTATGATGTTCACAGCTGGATGATCCTTTAGAAGTGTGGAAGAACTGGGAAAGTCAGGATGCTGCACTTGTGATTCTTGCAGTGTCTCAATTGTAGGATCCTCATCTTTCTCATTTTTGCTTGATATTGCCTTCAATGGTTCATCCTTAGCTTGGACATTTGATGAGTTCATAGGATCTTCATCTGCATCGAAAGTAGAGGAAATTTGATTTGTCAGTTTTGATTTGGATTCATCAAAAATAACATGAGGACTTTCTTCAACGACCAAAGTCCTTTTATTGAATAATCGGTAAGCTCTAGAATTGAGTGCATAACCTAGAAAAATTTCTTTGTCACTCTTTTCATCAAACTTACCCAGGTTGGACTTACCATTGTTCAAAATATAGCAAGGGCATCCAAAGGGTTTAAGATAAAAGATGTTTGGTTTCTTACCCTTGTAGAGCTCATATGGAGTTTTCTTCAGAATAGGCCTTACCATTGCCCTGTTGATGATGTAGCATGCTGTACTCACCGCCTCAGCCCAAAAATACTTAGGTAGGGAATTCTCACTGAGCATGGTCCGGGCCATGTCTATCAACGTTATGTTCTTCCTCTCTGCTACTCCATTTTACTGGGGCGTCCTTGGTGACAAAAAATTGTGTGTGTACCCCTGCTCTTCACAGAAAATACTGAATTCATGATTTTCAAATTCACCACCATGATCACTCTGGATGGTGGTGATGAGGTAACCTCTTTCATTTTGAATTTTTCTGCAAAACACTTGAAACTCTGTCAGGGCATCACTTTTGTTAGCTAAAAATAACACCCATGTGAATCTGGAAAAATCATCAATAATCACAAAGCCATAGGATTTTCCTCCTAGGCTAGAGGTTCTAGTAGGACCAAAAGGATCAAGATGCAGTAATTCCAACGACCTAGCGGATGAAACAATATTTTTGTTTTTGAAAGAAGTTCGTGTTTGCTTGCCTTTCGTGCAAGCTTCACATATTCTATCACTTTCAAATTTCAATTTTGGCTGTCCATTTACTAAATCATGTCTAGACAACTTGGAGATTACTCCAAAACTAGCATGATCCAACCTACGGTGCCATAACCATGCACTTTCATGATTGTTCGCAACCAAGCAGAGATCATCACAAGAAACATTATCAATATCAACAGTATAGACATTGTTATTTCTTTTTTCCAAGAAATTTGATCTCATTTGTGTTTTGATTCAAGACAATGTAGTGGGTTTCATCAAAAACAACTTAAAAACCCTTATCGCATAATTAGCTTATGCTTAGCAGATTGTGATTCAGACCTTTTACCAAAAGCACATCTTCAATAAGAATTTCAGAATTCTTATCAATGTTGCCAATCCCAACAATTTTACCTTTATCTTGACCTCCAAAGACAACCGAACCTCCATCTTTGTCTTGCAGTGTAGAGAACACTTTCTTGTCCCCTGTCATATGCCTTGAACAACCGCTGTCCAGGTACCATTTGCTCCCCCTGGCTTCAAGACATATCTGCAAGAAGAAGAATTCTCATGCAATTATTTTTGGTACCCAAGCGAGTTTGGGTCCGTAGGAGTTAGTCCAGTTCTGAGTATATCTCTTCTTGGTCCAAAAAACATGATTTCTAGGTGAGTTTTGTCTGAACCAGTAATTTACAATAGCATGACCAAATCTACCACAATGATAACAGTTAAGAGGTGCAAACATTCTTTGAAACTGTCGTGGTTTGGGTTGAGCATGCTTTGGTTCAGGCTTGGAACATGAAGCATGGTTTTTATCTTTTTCATGAACAAAGGATGTGGTTATCTTATGCTCAAACGATTTTTGGTTTTGAGGAGTGTATCCGAGACCTTATTTTTAAAAATTGACTTTAATTCCCAACATATTATCTAGATTTTGCTTGCCCTTAACAAATCTTGACAATGTGAGCTGAAGGTCAGCCACTTCTTTTTCTAAACTCACAGCCTTTTCTTCAAGTTCTGAGTTGGTGAATTTCAGAGTTTGTTCTTCAATTTTGATCTTTTCACATACTTCCTCCATTTTAATTATTTTGCATGATAGTTCCTTTTTGGTTTTATCACAGTCTAAAATTGTTTGCAATAGACTTTCCTTTTCTTCCGTAGCCTCAAACCATTCATGTTCCAGTTTCTTACATTTGGCAAAGATATCTTCACGTGACAAGTCATCAAGTTTCTTTTTGAGAGTTTTATTTTCAGATCTTGTTTTCTTGTATTTAGTGTACAACTTTTCATATTCAGATTCCCATTGTTCATTAGAAATGAATTCAGGGTCAGAATTTACCTCCGTAGATTCATCTTCATGTGCCATGAGGCACAAGCTTTCCACAAGTTCTTGAATCTCTTCATCAGATGGTTCATCTTCTTCGTCGCTCCAAGTGGCGACCATGGCTTTGGGTTTCTTGAAATTATCCTTCTTGAATTTCTTTTTCAGATCTGGACATTCACCTCTCATGTGCCCAGGCTTCTTGCATTCGTAGCATATGATGCTACTTGGCTTGCTCGATTTGCCTTTGGTTTGTGTGGGCCTTCTTTGCCCCTTTCTGAAGTTTCCCTGAAAATTTCTCTTCTTCCTTAGAAATTTCCTCACTTGGCGAGTTATCATCGCCAATTCTTCCTCTTCATTGCTTCCGTCACTTGATTCACCTTCTTGAAATTCGTCATCAGATTGATGAGCTTTCAGTCCAATGACCTTTTTCTTCTTGATGTCTTCATCAACTGTTCTCTTTATATTTATCTCATAGGTCATGAGTGACCCCTATGAGTTCGTCCAAGGTGAGAGTTGACAAGTTATTTGAATCTTCAATTGCCGTGGCCTTTGTGGGCCAAGCTGACGGTAGGGACCTTAACACCTTCCTCACAAGATCAGAATTTGAGTATTCCTTCCCGAGACTTTTGAGACCATTTGTGATCTCTGTTAACCTTGCAAACATCTTAGAGATGGTTTCTTCAGGTTTCATTTTAAATAGCTCATAGTCAGTGACTAGGAGATTTGCCTTGGTTTCCTTGACCTCTGAAGTTCCTTCGTATATGAGTCGTAGCTTGTCCCACATTTCTTTGGCTGAGCTGCACATAGAAACACGAGAAAATTCATTAGGGTGTATTGCACATTGCATAATATTCATGGCATTGAAATTAGCAGTGCATTTCTTAATTTCCTCGGGTGTCCATTTATCTTCATCAGTTCCGAGTTTATGAGGACCCTTGTCCACAACTCTCCAAACTTCGTACTCTTGAGCCCTCAGAAAAACATGCATTCTATTTTTCCAGTACGAGTAGTTTGAACCGTCAAAGAAGGGAGGACGGTTGATGGAGTGACACTCAGGTATCATACCCTTGTTTGCCATTTAACCAGATCTTACTCTAGATCGTTAGATCTGTGAAAGAGAGAGCCCTACGCTCTGATACCAATTGAAGTCCCGAGATTAAATGGCACCCAAGAGGGGGGGTGAATTGGGTATTAAATAAATTAATCAAAGTTGTCCTCAATTTTAAGATGAAGTGATGACACTATGGAACTAATGCAGGATAAAGTAGATCTACCAAAATCAAACACCACAAGCATGCACAGAATGGGGATATGAGAAAGGGAACAAACCACAAAGAGACATCGATTTTTAGGTGGTTCGGATACCGCAACGGCAACCTACGTCCACCCCTCACGGACCGTGAGGATGCACACACTATCTTGTAAAGAGATACAAGATCGAACACACACACACACACGTTGGGAGATGAAGGTTCCCTGAAGGTGTTAGAACACCCAACAACACACACAAAACCAACTGATTAACTAGACACACACACGTATCTAGGAAGATCCACACACACACAAGATTGTTACAGGATTACAAAAGCCACACTTGAAGCTTAGAAGAATTGAGAATGGAAACACAAAAGAAAAAACTTGATTGATGCTCCCCCTTAGTTGATGAAGAGTTTCTAGGATGCAGCTTGAACTCCACTTGGCTTGGGCTTGATCTTCACTTGAGGGTGAATGAAGAATGATGAAGAACTCTTCTCGGAGCACTATTCACGTCTACGGTGTTAGCTCCCCTCTTATTCCCTTTGATAGCCTCCTTGATCCAACTTGAGCATTGGGGTTTTCTTAACCCTCTTGTATGTGTTATATAGATTTTGAAAGGTCCATGGACTCTCCCAGACCAGATCCACAATATCTGGAGGGTTTGGTTGCTTAGGGATTAAACAATACCAAGAGGGACGGCTTTCCTCGAAGTGATAAAAAGTCAACAATGTTGGGCAGCTCGGGGCTGGCGGTCGACCTCCAGGGGCTGGCGGTTGACCGCCACTGAGAAACCAACAGGAGGCCGGTCCCTAGGAATCCCGATCGACCGGGATTGAGGGGGCGGTTGACCGCCACTGAGACAAGCTGTACAAAAGTCCATTCTGTTATTTCAGGTCGACCGGGATCAGACCGGAGGTCGACCGGACTATCAAAAACTTGAAAAATGAAGAGTTTAGCCCAGAAAAATGTATCCAAATAATCGAGACATGAATTGAACGAATGGTTAAAACTTATTTCAAGTTCATTTGATTTCTTGGAAATGCGTTTGGAATGCTAAACACTTAAGCAAAAACTGTGAAGAAATCTAGCATGAAAGCTTATGGAATACCCTTAAGATATTGGTTCCAAGCACGTGAACAAGTATATGTCCTTGGTTTTGTTATCATCAAAAGCACTAAGATATATACAACACTAGGATCAGGTACGCGGTGACCGCCGCTCTGTACGCGTACCCGTGCTATACTGGATTACTACAGGGCTTTCTGGAGCGTTTCAACCATCGTTGGAACATAGTGGCGACAGCAGAGGGGGAGACCAGTCTCGACTTGTGGACTCTGTTCCGGATCTCCGGCTTGCCAGTTATCCGTGAGGGATATGAGGAAGTGGTGCTGGATGACCTCCACCGCAGTCTTACTGATGGACTGGGAAGATACCGAGTGCCTTACAGTTATCGGTATCTGATAAAGACTTGGAGAGATTTGGCCCTGGCAGGGAGAGAGAGAGTTGCTCAGACTCCCCGGGTACCATTGAATGTATGGGTCCATCATTTTTACAACGGGCCGTTTTGCTTTTACCAGGAGTTCGCAAGGGATCAGACTCCCTGGGAGGAGTACACAGAGGTGAAGCTACGCTTCCGGACGTACTCCAGATATGTGTATGCGCCACGGGAGGGGTGGAATCCCCATGGACTGCCAGATGTGACATATCTTACAGCATATCTGGCATATTGGCTGGCGACCTTCGTAGTTCCTCACGGAGAGGACGGACTGTTGAGAGCCGAGTTGTTGTGGCCGGCTTGCTTGTGGGCTGAGGGGAGGCAGTTGGCTCTTGCTCCCACTACACTGGCCAACATTTACCAGGGGCCTGGAGTTCTGGCGGCACACTCAGCGCCGAGGGAGAGGAGTATACTTCTACCGACCCACTACCTTAGCGTGTGGGCCGGGTTGCTTTTCCCGGGGCTTGTGACGCGGGGTACTGTGGTGAACCCGACGGCACCACTTTTGTTCAGCTTTACTGGGCAGCCGGATGGCAACACAGAGGAGCAGCTGGAGGGGGCCAGGAGGGCCCTTTGTTACCTACCTGCCCGGGGTGAGGAGGGACTGCCCTTCGACAGTGCAGCGAGGGACCCCGACCTTTTTCTGGGGGCTTCGGGTGGAGGGGCGGCCGGCGCCCGTCCCAGCCAGGGGACTGCTGATACGAGACCGCGGACTGAGTGGATACTGAGCACCCGAGCAGCCGTGTTGGCGTTGCACCGGTCGGCGATGAGCTTCCTGGAGCCATACTACCCACATCGCTTTGCCAAAAACTTAGGGTACGACCAGGGGATTCCGCCGAACAGGGAGTTCCATTTGACGGCTGACAGTATAAGGGTAAAGACACCCACCTACTTGCAGCAGCTTGGTGGGATTTCTACTGCTGTCGGGAGCTGGAGCAATTTCTGATGCCGGGGTAGGGTCGTCGGGGACGGTTCGACGTGCACTACGCCCGGTGGTGGTTCGGGCACAGTCACCTCTACCGACAGAAGGCCTCCGCGATCAGGAAAGCGGAGGAGAGTTGTTTGCTGAGGGAGGATCTGCCTCCTATTGCACTGGATGAGGGGTACCTGAGGACCCGCGTGGCTCGGATTCACCCGGAGGTTGAGCGGATTGTGACACAGTGGCCCCGGAGTGGTCGGGGGTAATCTTTTGGGAGCCGAAGCAACGGAGGGGCCCTAAAGCCCCTGAGGCGGGCATCGGCGACGGCTACTGGAGTGAAGCTGTCTCGACCGAGGGCACCTAGAGATTGGTGGATTCAGTTCTTGTCCGACTGCGGCATCCGAGGCAGAGGGTCGCTGGATCGGGAGCTCCCACACTGGAGTTTTGCCGACACAGCGGTCGACGACTGGAGGCGGCACATCACCCATGCAGTTGGGTCAGCTGGACCCGTGGAGTTTGTGTCCCAGATCGAGTGTGCCCGCACTCCACGGGACATTCGGGAGGCCATCACGATGACGGCCCGAGCTCTGGCGATAGGGATGGAGCAGCTTGTGCCCCTACCCTTGACCCCCATTGCGGCTTCAGGTTGGGCTTCCCGCCCTTTGTCTGTTCTCTTTCTTTCATTCTGTAATTCTTGACTACAGAACTGAGATGTTGTATATTGCTATGTTTGTCAGCAGGTCCTGCAGTCGAGGAGGACTGTAGCGCTCGTGCCTTAGCGGATTCTTAGCAGTTCGGATCTAGGCTTTGTCCTGATCGTTTTGGCTATTTTTGTGGATTTTTAGGCGTTCATTTGGCATTTATCAGAATTTGTTTAAGGTTAATGGCAATTAGGGCTAAGTTTTTAAAATAATAATAATAATTTTAATATATATATATATATATATATATATCTCTCTCTCTCTCTCTCTCTCCCCATCGATTTCTCTCTCCCTCACTCGTTCTCCCTCTTTCTCTCTCTCCCTCTCACGATCTCTCCGCCGCCACTCTCTCGGTTTCGGTCCGGACGGCCGCAGATCGAGGCGCGGGAGGTGTTGTTGGAACCGGCTCGTCGCGAGGAACGCATAGACACTGACCTCGTCACGGTTCGTGGGACGTGGAGGTGAGACGGGGCGGGAGGAGCCGCGGCGACCCGTTGCTTGCATGCGGCCCAAATCTGATTTTCGTCACGATTGAGGTAGGGGGATGGAATCCTTGTGATGCGGGACGAGACCACGGACACGACAAGCTCGTGATTGTCCCTTAACGAGGGAAGCGTCGGACATGCGCGGTTGAGAAACCGGTAATGAGCTAGGGTGATCGGCTCTCTCGTATGCCCGGATCGGGTCACGGGACGGTCTCGCACTCTCTCGCAACAGCGGTAATGAATAGATAAAGCGAGCTAGATATCCCTACACATGCTCTCTAGCAGCGGCATAAACAAATATATATGAAGTAAGCAAAATGCCAAGTAAGGGAGCGAATGCGATACCTCCACGCGCTCGGCGTGGGGAAGACGGACCCGGCCGAAACTCGTACTCCCGGGATAAATATTACACAATGATGACAGCAATGAAATATCACCCACTCCACGCAGGGAGGTAAAGGGCTACACAACTGGGCCCGGGAGGACCGAATTCGGGTTGACGGGCGGCTTCTCGCGTCTCTTCGGCAACACCCGAACACGTGACGGTGGGGCCCACTGCTGTCCGGAGGGGCCGTGTGGGACCCGATGGCACCGCTGTGGAGGTGGATGCCTGGATGAGCGCTCCCTGGAGTGGAGGCGCGCTGGTTCTCCGGCCGGAGGCCGGGCGGCTCCGATCGGCACCGGTCGGAATAACCGGCCACGGATCTGCAACTTCTGGTTTTCAGCCCGCGTCCCGGCGAGAACGGGCGCTGCGATCAGCCCCGATGTCGGATCGACACGAGACTAGCGCCGTTGGAAAGCTAACTTCAAATCCTTCAATCTAGGTCTAAAGATCTGGCCTGGATCTGCACGGATCTGGTCTTTAATGAATTGTCGAGTTGCTATTGTACAGTGTCTGAACTCTCAGACTAGCAGGGAACTTTCCTGAGAGTTACCTTTGACCGATATGTGAACGTCCAAATCGGAGGTTATGGTCTTCAGAAAAGTTGTTGAAAATCAAGCGAGGAAAGCAGGACTATTTTTGGATCTGGATTTGGGAAAGGCTACGAATTTCTATGATTTTTGTACTAGCAGTGGGTCGGATCTGGAATCTGGCTGACAACACTGTAGCTGAGGAAGAACACGAATTTTTAAAAATAGATAGAAGGCTGATCAAAAATTAAGAAAATTCTTGGATGTAGGGGATTATAGACAGAACTCCCAGTGAAATTGGGAGGGTTTTGAAAAATCAAAAAGGTGGTCGGAGATGGAAAACTCAGAGCTATTGTCACTGTAGACAGAGACAAAATAGATCTGGGAATGACAAATGAAAGAAAATGGAAAATTACTAAATGGAGGAGTTTTAGCATGAAACTTTAGGTGGAGGTGGGGATTCAAGGTAAGAACACACCCTCAAAAGTTCAAATCGATCTGAGCTCGTGGCTGACAGCAAGAATTCGTGGAAGAGGCTGCTGTTGGCTGAAGATAGAATTCCGACGATGGCTCGATGGCGGCACGAACGGCGGCGGCGGCGGCACCGATGAAGATCAGAGGTTGAGAGGGGAGAGATAAAAGGTAGATGCACTCTAGAATTGCAGAGGGGCTGTGGGGAGAACTACATTTCATTAATTTTCACATGAAAATACACCTTATATATGCTTCCAACCAAATCCAACCTCAACCCTTGGATCTAAGGATGGGAGATGGAGGGTCTGGATGGCGTGCCACAAACACAAAAAAATACATTTAATATACAAGGGGGGCGGCCTATTGACTATGGGTAGGTAAGGGAGACAATTTGACTTGGTAGGTAGCCTACCATGGAAAAATCACCCCCTTTGTCTACCCATGTGGCAATTGACATTCAACTCATCTAGAAGGCCACCTAGGCTGGTTGACCAGCCCCACATGGTCTAGGTGGACCAATGGGAAAGGCCTGAGGGCCCCCTTGCTGGTCCTACTGGCAAATTACATAGAAACCCACACAATCTACGGGAGTGACGCATTGGCCGATAAAGCCGTACAATTGCGCGTATACTTTCCCGTGGATATAAAAATAAACTAAAGGATATAAATGCAATATGAAAAGTACTTGCTCGGCGTCGATTCCCATCAACTCTCCCCGGGTGGGAGGAACTCGACCCCGTCGAGTAGGGGTAGGGATGCGCGAGTACTCCGGCGGATCCGTCACCGTGACAAGTAGCGCTGGTATGCTCCGCTCCAAGTGATCGTCACCTGCTCATTCCATATATACTCGATATGCGCAAGCTGCCATGGGCTAGAGGTGGGCACTCCGGGTGGGGCACTCTCAAAGGGGGAGATGGCGGCTCGAAGACTCACTAGGAATCACCGCTGAGTCCCTGTAGGTGACTAGATCCGGGTGTAGATATAGAACCGATCCCATACTCATCGAATGAGTCCACTCGCCTCTTACTCATAAGAGAACGACAACGAGCTTGCACAAGACACATGCAGACAAATAAACGACACACAAACCATGCAAACAAATCACACAAAACAAACCACACAAGGAAAACACACCGACTCATATATGACCCTAGACTAAGGTGGTGACATCAAGCCCACTAAGTGGCGGTATCCTGGGTGACGGGTGAGCCGTCCAGCTCTCCCCCCAAGGCATAGTACTCATCGGCTAGTGCTTGGTCGGCCTCATAATCGACACACTCAAGCTCAGGAGGTAAGGTATCTCCAACCCCTAGGGCTAGGGTGGCACGGGCGGGGCATTCATTGGCAATGTGGCCAAACCCGTGACAGTGGAAACATTGCACTCGCGACCTACTACTCTCTCCGATAAGAGGGGCCTTACCCTTATCCTCCCGACGGGTAGGGGGCGTAGGTAGCAAGGGTGGAGGTGTAGGTGCCGTGGGCAACAGCGGGGGAAGTGTCGAGGCCAAGGGACGGGCCATGTGTGCTGGGGGACGGGCAACGGGTGCCGGTGGATGGAGTGGAGGTAGATCCTGTGGTGGGGGAGGTCGAGGTCTAGGAGCGAAGTGCTCCTGACGGGCGGGCTCCTGAGGACGAGCCATGGGTCCCCTCGGGTATGAACCTAAAGAGCCACGGGAATCACTACGGGGAGGAGCGGGACTCCACCGAGGAATAGACTCGAACTCTCCCTCGAATTGCTCCATCTCGAGAGCAACTTGATATGCATCCTCCAACTTGTCCACCTTGCGGCGGAGAAGCTCATACCGTAGGTGCGGGCGTAGACCACGCCGAAACCGGGAGACGGTAAGGGAATCCTCCTCCGTGGCATCACATCGCAAGTAGTATTCATCAAATTCAGTGATGTAATCAGAGACGGACCGATCTCCTTGGGTGAGACTTTGCCACCTCTCTATAAGACGCTGGCGGTAGGAGGTAGGGAGGTACTTCTTCCTAAGCTTCTCCCTCATATCGGTCCATGTATCGATCGGGGGTTCTTGACGATGAAACAATAGGTTCTCCATGTTCCGCCAATAGGTTTGTGCTTGGCCTAAAAGTTTCATCCAGGCGTACTTGACTTTTCGTTGGTCCGACATCTCGAACCACTCAAAATATCGGTCCATACCAGCCTCCCAATCAAGATAGACCTTTGGGTCTAAGGACCCGTCAAAGGTGGGAGGGTCGGCCCGAACGGTCCGAATGGCCCGTTCATCCATATCTTGGTCATGGGTACGCCGCGTATGGCGGTGGTCACGACCATGTCCCCGTTGCTCATTATCGGACTCATAGTCATGCACCTCGGGGATTTCGTGCCTCCTAACAGCTACCCCTTGAACCCTTGGAGTCGCGGGTTGGTGATCCGGCTCCGGTTGACCTTGGGTAGGTGGGATGGGTGCATGGGTTGGTCCTTTCTCTAGTGCGGCAACTCTCCCGACCAATCCCTGAACAGATTGGTTCGACCCGACAGCCCTATCCTCTACGGCCTTCATCCTCTCTTCTAGGCGGGTGCCTAGGCCATTCACCTGAGTACTCAACCCCTCCATCCTATCCACTCGAGTACTTAACTCATCCATGCGCTCACTCAACCCATCCATTTTCCCCAGAAGAGTTTGGAACAATGTGGCCACTTCATCGGAATTATAGACTCGGGATTCCGCCATAGGTGGTGGTGGGGGTGAGTATTGAGTACCTCAACGAGTGGGCATGCAAGACACGGAGTAGGAGACACTGACTAAGGCAAATGCACACTACAAGATGATGCACCTAGACGTAACCAAAACTCGGCACGTGGCGGAGTTAATCGATCCGAAGATCACTCGCGCAAGTGTGCGGCCTTCCCGATAGGCGTAGCCTAACGTTCGGACAACACCTTTTGATATACCGGGTTATTGGGATGCAATGCAAAAGATACTTTTTTTTTGACACCCTAGACTCAACTCTCTCTGATACCAAATTGATGCGGGACGAGACCACAGACACGACAAGCTCGCGATTATCCCTTAACGAGGGAAGCGTCGGACGTGCGCGGTTGAGAAACCGGCAATGAGCTAGGGTGATCGGCTCTCTCGTGTGCCCGGATCGGGTCACGGGACGGTCTCGCACTCTCTCGCAGCAGCGGTAATGAATAGATAAAGCGAGCTAGATATCCCTACACATGCTCTCTAGCAGCGGCATAAACAAATATTTATGAAGTAAGCAAAATGCCAAGTAAGGGAGCGAATGTGATACCTCCACGCTCTCGGCGTGGGGAAGACGGACCAGGCCGAAACTCGTACTCCCGGGATAAATATTACACAATGATGACAGCAATGAAATATCGCCCACTCCACGCAGGGAGGTAAAGGGCTACACAACTGGGCCCGGGAGGACTGAATTCGGGTTGACGGGCGGCTTCTCGCGTCTCTTCGGCAACACCCGAACACGTGACGGTGGGGCCCACGTGCTGTCCGGAGGGGCCATGTGGGACCCGGTGGCACCGCTGTGGAGGTGGATGCCTGGATGAGCGCTCCTTGGAGTGGAGGCGCGCTGGTTCGCCGGTCGGAGGCCGGGCGGCTCCGATCGGCACAGGTCGGAATAACCGGCCACGGATCTGCAACTTCTGGTTTTCAGCACACGTCCCGGCGAGAACGGGCGCTGCGATCAGCTCCTATGTCGGATCGACACGAGACTGGCGCCGTTGGAAAGATAACTTCAAATCCTTCAATCTAAGCCTGAAGATCTGGCCTGGATCTGCACGGATCTGGGCTTTAATGAATTGTCGAGTTGCTATTGTACAGTGTCTGAACTCTCAGACTAGCAGGGAACTTTCCTGAGAGTTGCCTTTGACCAATATGTGAACGTCCGAATTTGAGGTTATGGTCTTCAGAAAAGTTGTTGGAAATCAAGCGAGGAAAGCACGACTATTTATGGATCTGGATTTGGGAAAGGCTACGAATTGTTATGATTTTTTTACTAACAGTGGGTCGGATCTGGAATCTGGCTGACAACACTGTAGCTAAGGAAGAGCACGAATTTTTAAAAATAGATAAAAGGCTGATCAAAAATTAAGAAAATTCGTGGATGTAGGGGATTATGGACAGAACTCCCAGTGAAATTGGGAGGGTTTGAAAAAATCAAAAAGGTGGTCGGAGATGGGAAACTCAGAGCTATTGTCACTATAGATAGAGACAAAACAGATCTGGGAATGACAAATGAACGAAAATGAAAAATTACTAAATGGAGGAGTTTTGGCGTGAAACTTTAGGTGGAGGTGGGTATTCAAGGTAAGAACACACCCTCAAAATTTCAAATCGATCTGAGCTCGTGGCTGACAGCAAGAAGTCATGGAAGAGGCTGCTGTTGGCTGAAGATAGAATTCCGACGGTGGCTCGATGGCGGCTCGATGGTGGCATGAACGGCGGCGGCGGCGGCACCGATGAAGATCAGAGGTTGAGAGGGGGGAGATAGAAGGTAGATGCACTCTAGAATTACAGAGGGGCTGAGGGGAGAACTCCAGGAGAGAGGAAGGGGGCGCAAGCTTCAAGAAATTTCAACAATTTTTCTAACATTTCATTAATTTTCACATGAAAATACACCTTATATATGCTTCCAACCAAATCCAACCTCAACCCTTGGATCTAAGGATGGGAGATGGAGGGTCTGGATGGCATGCCACAAACACAAAAAAAATACATTTAATATACAAGGGGGGGCCTGATAAGTGTGTATTTTTATATGTTAAATCATCAATATACACATTTTTATGAGCTTAAATAACAATAAATATACACTTCTCACACTTACTGTTGATTTAGAATCAAATGTTTAATTTTTTGAAATTAAATAGTTTTAATAATGATTTTTATGTATTTATGCAGGCACGTAATACGAGGAAAGCTCCAAGAAAAAGAAAAAAAGGAAAATAAATTTATATGTGAAAATGGGCCAGAAGCCCAGGAAGTTGTTCAAAAAGAAAAGAAAAAAATATAAAAAAAATTAAAATTATTTGATATTTTTTAGAATTTTCTAACGATATATATACTAGATATATATATATATTATATATATATAATAAAATTAAAAAAAATTTTAAACCGCCCCCCCCCCTCCCGCCTTCGCCGCCCACGCCAATGGCACGGGCGACGATGGCGAAAGGGGGGGGGGCGTGGAACGACGTCGGCAGCCCGGCGGGGCCACGTGGCGGTCAACGCGGCGAAGCAGAAGGCGCGTTGGCAGGCGCAAAGCGCCACCGGCGCCACGCGGCAGCGGCGGAGGGAGCGCGGCGCAAGCGAGGGCCCACGCCCGCGCGTCTCACGCGGTGGGCGGCCGGGCGGCGCACGCGCCTGCCGGCCAGAAAGAGAGAGAATAAGGGAAAGAGAAGGAAGAAAAGGCCCATAAAAAATCTGAAAAAAATGGGAAAAATCAGAAAAAAATAGAGAAGTGTGCAGCACATGCCAGCCTACCGTTTTGGGTCAAAAATTGCAGCACTTGTTTGTTCACATGGGCAAAGATGTTCACATGAAGAGAGGGGTTGTTGAGTACCCTATATAAAGGGGGTTCATTTGTAATGAAAGGGGGCTAAGAAGAGAGGGGAAATAGAGTTGTAAGCTTAGAGATTGTGAAGAATTGTAAGAGTGTTCTTCAAGTTCTTTCATGTTGGCCTTACTAAGATTTCATAAGGTGTTGTTTTGATGCAAAAGTTGTAAGTTGAATTTGTTTTAATGAAAAGCTTTGTTTAAGCATTCAGCCTCTTCTTAGTCTCATAACTTATTGTTCTGGTCTCAATTTCAATTTCTTGTCTTCATGGAAGTTGTTCATCTTTGAGTGTTCTTCAACTTCTATTTTTATCATTTTATCCAATTCCTTCTATGTTAAAAGTTATTCTCTGTGTTTCTAAGTGCTATCCTGTGTCAGTTACTGTTCATCCGAAGTGATAGTCTCCACCAATTTGTCATTTTGAAGCCTTGACAAGTATAAATTTATGCTGAGCTCTTCATAAAAGTTGTTCCCCTCCTGTAGATCTAACTTTTGTTCTTCTTGCACTTCATCTAATGCTTCTTAGTTTGAGCTCTAGAATTAATTCTTTACTGTTCTGTTTTTCTATCAGTTACTGTTCACTAGCAGCAATAGATTTTGATTTTTCAAGTTTTTCATTATCTTCCTCTCATTTTATGCTTCTGTGTTCTTCATCAAAGTTCTTCATCTTTCAATTCTCTACAACTTTCATGTATTCCACTTTGTCTAATTCCATCTAGATTATAAGTTATTTAATTTCTTCCAACCCCTATTTTCACTGGAATTCTGCTTTGGTTTCAACTTAAGTGTTTTCAAACTTGTTCTAGCCAACCTTGTCTTCTTAAGTGTTTCACTCACACCCAAAGCGGTGGTCTTCTTCAAATCATCTCACGACATCGACTTCCAAGGCGGAGCGATCTTCATCAAAGGCTCGGTGAGGAATCGACGGCATTCTTCAATTCATTGGTTAAATATTTCTTTAACTTATCTATTATTCTTTAAAATTACAATTTCATTTCCGTTAGTTGTAATCGCACTCAAATCAAACAAAAGCAATTGATTTTTCAAAACATAAGGGTATTTTTCAACTTATACTCAAATTTCTTTCCCCGTGGGATCGACCCGTTCTTACCACTTTACTCGTATTTTCAAAATCATCTAAGTGAGTGAGTGCGGTTGTATAAATTTTGAAATTTGTGTGGCACGGCATGTTTAAACGACGACTGTCGAGCGTATCAAATTTTTGGCGCCGTTGCCGGGGATGGAATTTTTGAAAGTTGGATATTCTTGTGTTTGATTTGTATATTTGTATATTGATTTTGTTATTTTCATTTTGTAGGAAAATAAAAACAAATCAAAAAAATCAAGGAAAGAGGAAACTCATACCTGAAGCAAAAGGGAAGAAACGCAGGAACAGGTTCTATTTTTCCACTTTCTGAAAAATCTTTAACAAAAATCTGCAAAATTCTTGAAAACTCTATAAAAATCAAAAACATCAAAACAAAAGAAATTTTTGTTCTGGCTAGATATGTTCATTAAAAATAAAAAAAAATATACTTACACCAAAATAAAAAAATTTTCATTCCAAGATTAGAAACCACACAACATTTTCTAGGTCATGCATCATTTAGCATAGAATTTTCATTTGTTTAATTCCTGTCGTTACATATTGAAGATTGCGAGGGGCAAGGTACGTTCTACTCATCCTCTTCTAGCATGCATATTGCATAAAGAACCCCTTGTTTGAAATTATGGTGTGCATTTCATTTCAAATTATTCTATGGGCATTACCTTTAAATAACATAAGGTGGGGAATTCATCACCCTTCCTTAGCCCGCAAACCACAGTTCCCTTGCATCTCTGCATTACCTAGGCCTTAATAAAAGTTAGTAGACGTTGGCCCTAGGATCACACTGTGGTTCTTGTGTTATCTGAGTTTACCCTCTTATGAAAACCGGTGCCTAAGGCAAGACGGTCGGACGGCAAACGCCTTAAGCGGGTTAGTGGTTTGACATAATTAGGTCCCTACGAAAGTAGGGGGTACCTCCCACTTTCCCACCCCTTACCTGGATGGTGGACATATTGAGGGTGAACTTCAGTTTCACTTTAATCATTTGTGAAACCTCACTTGTAGGTTTAGGGCACATCTAGGTCATTAGGGTAATTTGTGTGTGAAATTGTTTGTGTTTGTCTAAAAACAAAACAAAAAAAAATAAAAGTATTTTCTTCTCTTTCTTCGTCTTAGTATGTCAATATAAAAAAAACACAAAAAAAAAATCTTGAACAATTTTCTCTCTCATTTTGTCCTAGTTTATGCACGGAAGAAGATCTCTACAATCATCATTGCTAGGACCTATAGGAGAGATTGAGAGGTTAGTGCATTCTAAAACTCATCATCAATCTAACCCCATGGCGGACCAAAAGCAGAATCAGCAAATTCAACCAGTTGTTCCCAAGAAAATGAAGGAATATTTTCTTCCCAATCAATATCAACCTTCATTTTATACCCAAGCACCACAAAATCAAGCAGCTCAATACGAAATCAAGTCCAGCACAATACAAATGTTGCCATCTTTCTATGGCAATACCAATGAGGATCCCTATAGGCATCTGGATGAGTTCCTCCAGATATGTTCAACTGTGAAAATCCCCAATTTTTCAGATGATGCTCTCAGGCTAACCCTTTTTCCATTCTCTCTTAAAGACAAAGCCAAGTATTGGTTAGGGGCCTTGAGTAAACCCATAGAAACATGGGCAGAAATGCAAAAGGAGTTCTTGAAGAAATTCTACCCCATAGGACGAAACAATACCATGAGGAGAGCGATAACTGGATTTTCACAAAACCCTGGGGAACAAATCCATGAGGCATGGGATAGGTTGAAAGATTTGTTACGAAAATGCCCTCATCATGGTTTGTCGAGATGGCAAATAGTTCAAGCATTCTATGAGGGATTGACGGATAGTTACCGTCAAATGGTGGATGCGTATTGTGGGGGAGCTTTTATGAGTAAAAGCGAGGATGAGGCTTATGACTTGTTTGAAATGCTGAGTGAAAATTCAATCAGTCATGCCTCACTTTCATCCTATGAGAGAATGGTGGGACCGGCTAAGAAGGGCGGGTTGTATGAAGTGAAGAGCCACGGTGAGCATGAGAATAGGATGGATATCAATGCCTTAACTCAGAAACTGAACAAAATGGAATTGTTGGCACAAAAGATAGAAAATGTTGATCTTGTTGCTCAAAAGCTAGATCAATTTCTATCAAGGCAAGAAATTTCTTCTTCAGGTCCTCGACCTCAACCATTCTCAGCTCCCAATTATGACGAGATCTGTGCTCTTTGCTCTAGCACTGATCATGTGATAACTGATTGCCCTACTGCGGCCCAACTTCCCCCATTCATTCAGGAATAAATCTTCGCTGCTCAGGGTGTTTCTAAGCCACCTTATGATCCTTACTCAAACACCTATAATCCAGGCTGGAGAAATCACCCAAATTTCTCTTGGAAATCCCAACAAGGTTCATCTTCCCATACTAATCCCTCGTTCCAAAAACAACAATTCCAAGCTCCAGTCCAATCTCACCAACAGTATCAATATCCTTTCCACCAAACTCATCAAAATTTCTCACAAACCAATGCACCTTTTCCACAACAATCCCAACACTCATCACATTATTCTCAGGCCCCGTATCAGCAATCTCAATTTTCTCAGGGCCAGTACCATCACTATCCATCCAACAGATCCAATCAAGTCCCCTTCCAACCTCCTTCTCAATTTCCTCAGTCAAATTTTGATGAAAAGTTTGACCGACTCCAACAACTCATTTTTTCTCAGCAGCAATCCATTGCTAAGTTGGAAGGTCAGATCGGGCAAATAGCAGCAGGAAATGTTCAGAGAGAGGTAGGTCAGCTTCCTACCCAGCCAGTGGCTAATACGAGGAACCAACCTCCAGGCTTCCCTCAAAGAGCTCATATTCTCCCTCAGCCAAACCAACCTCAGCCTCCTCCTCCTATGGGCCCTCAATTTGAGAATGCCAAGGCTATATCAACCCTAAGGAGTGGGAAGATTTTAGATGACCCTTATCAGGCTACGGGAATTGGCAATAGTTCGGGCCAAGAGGCCCGAGAGGAGAATGAGGAGGAAGAAGAACCCGTGATTGTTAAAGAGAAGCCGATGGATGAAGAGAAGAGGCTGGCTAAAGGAAAGGCGAAACTTGATGAAGGACCCCTAGATTATGAGCCTAAGGCCCCTTTTCCTGATGCTTTAAAGCCGAAAGCTCCCAAGAAACCACCAGTACATCAGGAAGAATTAGTGGAATTATTCAAACAAGTGAATATCAATATTCCACTTTTAGATGCCATCAAGCATGTGCCGGCATATGCAAAATTTTTGAAAGAGCTTTGCACTCCAAGGAGGGAGCCAAGGGCGGCAACTCAAAAGGTCCGTTTGTCGGAGGATGTGAGTGCCGTTGTAGTGAATCATTTGCCGAGAAAGTTGAAGGACCCCGGAGCCCCCTTGATCTCATGTGATATAGGTGGAGTCACCTTTGATTGAGCTTTGCTCGACTTAGGTGCTAGCGTAAATCTTTTACCCACCTTTATCTATGAGCAATTTGATCTGGGTGAGTTGAAACCAACTTCTATCATCCTTCAATTGGCCGATAGATCAGTAAAAACACCAAGAGGTCTGTTGGAGGATGTAATTGTGAAAGTGCATGATTGTTACTTCCCGGTGGATTTTCTCATTTTGGATATGGCCTCGTCCCAGGATCTTAAACATACACCTATTATTTTGGGACGCCCCTTTTTAGCTACGGCTAAGGCCAATATAAATTGTGCCACGGGAATGATGGACATATCATTTGGAGGAGAGAAAATTGCATTGAATGTTTTCAAAGCTTCTCAATACTCGGACCTTGAAGAAGAATGTCATGTTATTGATATTTTTGAGTTGAGTGATGAAAGTCCGGATGCAATCAAGGACACCCTAGAAGAGGGTAGTATGCTGCAGGATTCTCCTCTCTCTCTCACACCCTGGTCTAGGGTAGAGTCACTCCCTCCACTACAATCCGAACCCGCACTTCCATCCCTGGATCAACCACCTACTCTGGAATTGAAGCCTCTGTCGGACTCTCTTAAGTACGCTTATCTGGGTCCTGACCAAACTTTGCCTGTCATTATAGCCTCCTGCCTCACTTTCGATCAGGAATCTAAACTTTTAGATGTCCTTAAGGAACATAGGGGGGCAATAGGTTGGTCGGTGGCAGATCTCAAGGGCATTAGTCCGGACGTCTGTATGCACCACATCTATTTGGAGGACAATGTTAAGCCGAGTAGGGAGATGCAACGCCGGCTGAATCCGAACATGAAAGAAGTAGTCAAGCAGGAGGTAGTGAAGTGGCTGGATGCTAGGATTATATATCCCATTTCTGATAGTAAATGGGTTAGCCCTACACAAGTTGTTCCCAAGAAATCTGGGCTGAGCGTTACTAAAAATGAGAAAGGTGAGGAGGTGGCCATGAGATTACAAACGGGATGGAGAATCTGTATTGATTACAGAAAATTGAACTCTATGACGAAGAAGGATCATTTCCCTCTCCCGTTTCTTGATCAAATTTTGGAGAAATTGGCTGGGCAAAAATACGTTTGCTTTTTGGATGGATACTCCGGGTACAATCAAGTTGCCGTTTACCCGGAGGATCAAGAGAAAACTACATTCACGTGTCCTTATGGCACGTTTGCTTTCAGGAGAATGCCATTTGGGCTTTGCAATGCCCCTGTCACCTTTCAGCGGTGCATGATGGCCATATTTTCTGAAATGGTGGGAGAATTTTTAGAAATTTTCATGGATGATTTCTCCATTTTCGGAGACTCATTTGATAATTGTTTAAAGAATTTGCAAAAAGTGTTGGCCCGATGTATTGCATCTAATCTAGTGCTTAGTTGGGAGAAAAGTCATTTTATGGTCCAAGAAGGGATTGTTTTAGGCCATGTCATTTCCGAGAGGGGGATAGAAGTAGACAAGGCTAAGGTCGATCTGATTTCCAATCTTCCTCCCCCTTCATCTGTCAGGCAAATCCGATCCTTCCTTGGCCATGCAGGTTTTTATAGAAGATTTATTCAGAACTTCTCTTCCATCACTCGCCCGCTCACAAAGTTGCTAGCCAAGGACACTCCCTTCCATCTAGATGAGTCGTGTCTTGAGGCCTTCCATTCTTTGAAGGCAGCTCTGACCCAAGCTCCGATTCTTCAATCCCATGGGTAGGTAAGGGAGACAATTTGACTTGGTAGGTAGCCTACCATGGAAAAATCACCCCCTTTGTCTACCCATGTGGCAATTGACATTCAACTCATCTAGAAGGCCACCTAGGCTGGTTGACCAGTCCCACATGGTCTTGGTGGACCAATGGGAAAGGGCTGAGGGCCCCCTTGCTGGTCCTACTAGCAAATTACATAGAAACCCACACAATCTACGGGAGTGACGCATTGGACGATAAAGCCGTACAATTGCGCGTATACTTTCCCGTGGATATAAAAATAAACTAAAGGATATAAATGCAATATGAAAAGTACTTGCTCGGCGTCGATTCCCAACACCTTGCCTCGCTAGGATCGCATTGGCATAGCATGCACGTCCATCCGATGTCGTTTTCTTCAATTTCCATGCTAAATTCCATGTTAGTGTAATTTAAGCTAAATCCTTGAAAATCACTCCATGGGCATTGTTTTTATGTTTTGATGCATGGATTAGTTGTAGAATGTTGTAGTTTGGCATGTTTTACAGTTTTTCCACGTTTCCCCGTCGATCCAGCTCGACTGGGAGGGGGTTTGGTTTTGACCGTTTCGGTTTAAGCTCCCAGCTGGTGTGACGGTTCTTCTAGAGGCCGTCACACTGTAACGGCCCTTGTGGGGTGCGTTACGTGCGTGTGACGGCCCACAGTGGGGGCGTCACACTTGGTGTAACGGTCATCTGATGGATCGTTACACGACCGTCACTTGAGCGGTTTGACTGTTGACTTCGTATGGCGGTTGGCCTAACGGCCTATCGGGCGGCCGTCAGGGCATTGTAACGTGCCTCCGGGAGCGCGTTACGTTCTGTTAGAACGTTGTGGTTTTACTTTTAGCCTTGGGTGGGTGTAACGGTCCCGGGGAGGCACGTTACGTCCATGTAATGCCCCTGCCCTGGCGCGTTACAGCCCTCGTGACGACCCCGTCCTCGACCGTTACAACCCTCGTGACGCCCCCGTCCTCGACCGCCACAGCCCTTGTGACGCTCCTTCCCTTGGCCGTCACACTCTGTGACACGGCAGCCCTAGACCGTTACATTCCTTTGGGTTTTAATAGCATGCATGGTCAATTTCTAATGCATTCCATGTTGTATATATGCCATGTTTAGGTTGTTTTGTGACCGATGACTTATTAGTAGATCCCGATGGAATTGCTTTCTCTTTCCTTGTGATGGAACCACTAGTCGTAGCCCATCGACCGAGTGTGTCGTCCCACCTGGGAGAGGTGGAGGGGTGTTCCCGAGGAACGGTTTGTAAGCTAGTTACCGTGGGCCCCTGCGGTTACCGTTGCGTCCAACGGGTGGGGGGGGGGGGAACTAGCTAGAGGCCTGGCTCTAGGAAGGAGTCAGTGTGTGCACACGTGGTCGGAGACTGGGACTGGGACTGACGAGTGTCGCTCTGACTAGTACTTGGTTTGGTCCTGTTACGCCTCTCGCTTGTCGAGATCCAGACTTGCGAGTTGCCGAGACGCAGTGTAAGTCGTCAGGGGACGCGTCTGGTCTTGTTCTTCTAGTGGGTTGTTCCGTCTCTCACTTCACCTGGTTAGTGATGGTTTATTCTATTGGTAGATTTATTTTTTGTCGTTAGTTATTTATTAAATTGTGCATCTGCCTTATTATTTAAATGCATGCTCTAATTACTTTTATGTTTGCCTGCTTGTCTGTTTAGTTTGGGGTAGGGATCCGCGTGACCCCTACTGAGTTTGGCTGTGACTCACCCTTCCTTCTTTCAGGTGAGCCGCCCTTGTCGTCCGCCGGTTCTTCTCGAGGTTGTGCCGAGCGTCGTTAGAGTGCCAGCTGTGTTGGTTTATCTTTTTGTCCTGTTGTGCCGGGGTATGCCCCGTGTAGTTGTACAGTGGACCTCTTTTTATTGAAAAATCTGGACTATTGTATATACTCTACCACTCTGATATTTTATTTGCTTCCGCACTTATTTATTAATTTCTGTCCTAATTAATATTGCGTGCCTGTGGTCCCAATTCGTTATACAACTCCTCAGCAAACTCCTTTAACCCTTCAGGGGCCTCATCAGCCTCTTGGGTGGCTTCCCCAGTTCTTGGTATCGGTGTATCGATTTCATCGGTATATCGATATTCGGAGCTCTGGGTCGTCACAGTTGGTATCAGAGCTGTGTTGGGGATTTGTATTAGGAATTGGAACTCGCGCTGGTCCAGAGCTAGTCCACTGTGTCGTATGTTGCTGGCTTAGGATGTTTCTCGTGATTATTGATGGTTTTTCCGTTATCGTGTGTTTCCTAGGTTCAAGATGTTGCCTCGTGGATGGAAGAAAGCTCGGGCTCCTCGGGAGGAGAGCGGCACTTCCTCTGCCCCAGCTGTGCCAGCTTCCGTTAACCCTGCTCCGCGTGAAGAAGTGTCTGGTGGCCGTGGTAGAGCGTTAAAGGAATTCATGCTGTTCCACCCACTGACTTTCGGGGGTCAATCAGATCCGGAGGTAGCTAGATCGTGGCTCGATGCCACTGTGTGCGTATTCCAATCGATGGAGTGCGCGGATGATGAGCGAGTCATGTTGGCTACTTATCATCTTCAAGGTACCGCACGCACGTGGTGGACTACAGAGTGGGAGGTTGCCTTCCGTTCCCGTCCGCTTCGGCAAATCACCTGGGCTGAGTTCGTTGCTACTTTCGAGCGTGCTTACACCCCAGCCTGTCTCAAGTTAGCGAAGATGTACCAGTTTCTGGAGCTGACGCAAGGTGACATGACTGTGTTGCAGTACCGATATAAGTTCATCAAGTTGGGCAGGTACGCGCCCCATATTTTTGCTGATGAAGCTATGAAGACTCAGCAGTTTCTGCGCGGACTGAAAGCAGAATTGAGCCTGCCGTTGTTTGCTACCCGAGTGTCTGAGTTGGATTCAGCATACCAGGAAGCTGTTGCAGTGGAGATGGAAATGGCGAGGACTCGAGGGCTTTCTCAGGCAAGAATGGTGCAGTTGACTGTGCAGTTTCAGCCGACTTACCAGCCGTCTGTCCCAAGAGTTCCTTTAGCCGTTCCTGCTGTCAGCGGTGTTTCTTATTTCTCCGACTCCCACTTCCGGCAATTCAAGAATAAAAAGTCGAAGAGGAAGTTTGAGCATTCGGCGCCTTCCGATCCGAGTCAGCTGTCCGTTCCTTCTGTTTGACCGCGTCAAGATTTTTCCAGTGGTCAGCAGCGTCCGTGTTTGAGGTGTGGTGGCAGTCATCGAGGCGTGCCGTGTTCCGTGCCAATCGTCTGTTATCGCTGTGATCAGCCGGGTCATGTGGTTCGAGATTGTCTGTTGAAGTCGACGCCGGTACAGTTTTCGCAGTTTACCCAGCCGCAACGACCTCAGTTTCGTCTTCCTCCACCGCCTCAACCTTAGCCGTCTTACCTACCTGCTCCAGTTCCTTCTCAGCAGTCTTCTGCAGCCAGTCGCCCTCCGAGAGGCAGGGTCACTCACATCACTCGTGTAGAAGCTATGGCAGCTAATCTGGTAGAAGGTACGGTTTCGATTTTCGGTCGTCCAGCTCATGTTCTTTTCGATTCTGGTGCAACTCATTTTTTTGTGTCCGAGGATTCTATTGCTCGCATCGAGGAGTCGATGACCGAAGTGTTCTATAATTTGCTCGTGGAATTACCCTCTGGAGATTTCATGTCCACTCCGGTGTGCCTGGAAGATTCCCCTATTGTCGTCAGCAATCGGCCGATGCCGGTGAAGCTTTATGCATTGAAGTTGGCCGAATATGACGCTATTCTAGGCATTGACTGGCTGGAATTGTATAGTGCCGTGGTTGACTGTAGATACAAGCGCATCTATTTTATACCACGTGGGAAGCCGGCCTTTTATTTTCAAGGTATGCTTTAATTTTGCAGTTGCCTCCTTTCGCCTTCTGTTTAAATTTCGGGGATGAAATTTCTTTAAGGAGGGAGGGACTGTAGCGCTCGTGCCTTAGCGGATTCTTAGCAGTTCAGATCTAGACTTTGTCCTGATCGTTTTGGCTATTTTTGTGGATTTTTAGGCGTTCGTTTGGCATTTATTAGAATTTGTTTAAGGTTAATGGCAATTAGGGTTAAGTTTTTAAAATAATAATAATAATTTTAATTTATATATAAGGTTAATTTGTTTAAGGTTAATGGCAATTAGGTTAATGGCAATCAGAGAAATCTCCCCATCGATTTCTCTCTCCCTCACTCGTTCTCCCTCTCACGATCTCTCCGCCCCCACTCTCTCGGTTTCGGTCCAGACGGCCGCGGATCGAGGCGCGGGAGGTGTTGTTGGAACCGGCTCGTCGCGAGGAACGCGTAGACGCTGCCCTCGTCGCGGTTCGTGGGACGTGGAGGTGAGACGGGGCGGGAGGAGCCGCGGCGACCCGTTGCTTGCATGCGGCCCAAATCCGGTTTTCGTTGTGATTGAGGTAGGGGGATGGAATCCTTGCCTCGCTAGGATCGCATTGGCATAGCATGCATGTCCATCCGACGTCGTTTTCTTCAACTTCCATGCTAAATTCCATGTTAGTGTAATTTAGGCTAAATCCTTCAAAATCACTCCATGGGCATTGTTTTTATGTTTTGATGCATGGATTAGTTGTAGAATGTCGTGGTTTGGTAGGTTTTACAATTTTTCCATGTTTCCCCGTCGATCCGACTCGACCGGGAGGGGGTTTGGTTTTGACCGTTTCGGTTTAAGTTCCCAGCTGGTGTGACGGTTCTTCCAGAGGCCGTCACACTGTAACGGCCCTTGTGGGGTGCGTTACGTGCGTGTGATGGCCCACAGTGGGGGCGTCACACTTGGTGTAACGGTCATCTGATGGACCGTTACACGACCGTCACTTGACCGGTTTGACCGTTGACTTCGTATGGCGGTTGGCCTAACGGCCTGTCGGGCGGCCTTCAGGGCATTATAACGTGCCTCCGGAAGCACGTTACGTTCTGTTAGAACGTTGTGGTTTTACTTTTAGCCTTGGGCGGGTGTAACGGTCCCGGGGAGGCGCATTACGTCCGTGTAACGCCCCTGCCCTGGCGCATTACAGCCCTCGTGACGCCCCCGTCCTCGACCGTTACAGCCCTCGTGACGCCCCCATCCTCGACCGTCACAGCCCTTGTGACGCTCCTTCCCTTGGCCGTCACACTCTGTGACGCGGCAGCCCTAGACCGTTACATTCCTTTGGGTTTTAATAGCATGCATGGTCAATTTCTAATGCATTCCATGTTGTATATATGCCATGTTTAGGTTGTTTTGTGACCGATGGCTTATTAGTAGATCCCGATGGAATTGCTTTCTCTTTCCTTGTGATGGAACCACTAGTCGTAGCCCAGCGATCGAGTGTGTCGTCCCACCCGGGAGAGGTGGAGGGGTGTTCCCGAGGAACGGTTTGTAAGCTAGTTACCGTGGGCCCCTGCGGTTACCGTTGCGTCCAACGGGTGGGGGGGGGGGGGAACTAGCTAGAGGCCTGGCTCTAGGCAGGAGTCAGTGTGTGCACACGTGGTCGGAGACTGGGATTGGCACTGACGAGTGTGGCTCTGACTAGTACTTGGTTTGGTCCTGTTACGCCTCTCGCTTGTCGAGATCCAGACTTGCGAGTTGCCGAGACGCAGTGTAAGTCGTCAGGGGACGCGTCTGGTCTTGTTCTTCTAGTGGGTTGTTCCGTCTCTCACTTCACATGGTTAGTGATGGTTTATTCTATTGGTAGATTTATTTTTTGTCGTTAGTTATTTATTAAATTGTGCATCTGCCTTATTATTTCAATGCATGCTCTAATTGCTTTTATGTTTGCCTGCTTGTCTGTTTAGTTTGGGGTAGGGATCCGCGTGACCCCTACTGAGTCTGGCTGTGACTCACCCTTCCTTCTTTCAGGTGAGCCGCCCTTGTCGTCCGCCGGTTCTTCTCGAGGTTGTGCCGAGCGTCGTTAGAGTGCCAGCTGTGTTGGTTTGTCTTTTTATCCTGCTGTGCCGGGGTATGCCCCGTGTAGTTGTACAGTGGACCTCTTTTTATTGAAAAATCTGGACTATTGTATATACTCTACCACTCTGATATTTTATTTGCTTCCGCACTTATTTATTAATTGCTGTCCTAATTAACATTGCGCGCCTGCGGTCCCAATTCGTTATGCAACTCCTCAGCAAACTCCTTTAACCCTTCAGGGGCCTCATCAGCCTCTTGGGTGGCTTCCCCAGTTCTTGGTATCGGTGTATCGATTTCATCGGTATATCGTTATCCGGAGCTCTGGGTCATCACAAGGACCATCCCTCCACAGGAACATCCTCGGGGAATGGAGACGGAAGCCTACGGCCCCGGAGGAAATGCCCCCGTGTGGCGGATGCCGCAGTTGAGACTGGTGGGTCATCTGAGGGACCCCAGACTGGAGAGCGAGTTGAGGAGGAGACGGCCTTGAGTGAGTGTCGCCCCCAACTCCTTTTTTTTGTCTGGTTTAGCCAATATGATTGACTAATTCTACTTTGTCGGACTCGTCTGTCCGTTGCAGCTCCGCTGGCGTCTGGTGCGGAGGTGACTTTTTCGCCTCCCTGAGAGGCAGACTTCCCGCGTGAGGAGGAAGCTGAAGGGGAGGTTGACATGGAGGAGCTTACGCGCCTGATGAGCGAACCTTTCCCCAACCTGGAGGACTTCCCTGACTTTGAGTCGTGGACAATTATGGGAGGAGCCCGCGCAGGTAAGAGCTTCCAACCTTGGGCGTATGCCGCAGCTTTGATTTACCCCTTGTTATTTGTTATGACCCTTTGGATTATGCAGGTGGGGCAGAGGCACCAGGGGCCGAGGCCCCTGCTGAGACACAGGTTGAAGCGCCTAGCTAGGTTGACGAGCCAGGGCCCACGGTGGCTAGCGGTCATCAGGGTGAGAGCCCGACTGCCTTTGGGGGGCCTTTCATGTTGTTGTCGAACTCCCTTTAACAGGCCGAAATTATTGACTTGACTTATGTTACTGGTTTGGCTTGTGAGGACGCGGCGACGACCCTGGAGATGATCCGAGAGTTGGCAAACGCCGGCCCGCCAGTGGTCCTGCCATCTTTTGGAGACGAGCCGACACCGGTGGCCTTTGTGTCTTCAGCTACTGTTGAGGATGCGCTAGGTAGATCGTCGTCATTGCTGACGAGGGTACCTCTCCCACCTTTACCGACCCTAGTGTCGGCCTGTACGGTGAGACTGGTGAAATCCTCCAGTGTGGGACCGTCAGGTATGCAACTGAGTATTTGACCACTTTAGGGTGGATCAATTGACTTTCTTGCCCGTGCTGAGCTTTGGCTGGGATGGATTGCAGGCACATCTTCCCCCCTGGAGGAAGGGGAGCTTCCTCGGGACACGAGCCGGCCGTCTGGAGACGAGCCTCCCATCGTAGCTGCTGCTGAGGGTGACGAGGAGCTGATTGACATTGAGGGGGTTTCTGAAGGCGATGCCCCGACTGGTGAGCTTCTTCCCTAGCATCTTTGGCTAGGGAGCTATCTTTATGCAAGGCTGAGCTTGATGATAGCCTAATCTGGTTTCTTGATGTACATGTGCTTCTGATTTGCCCACGGCCGGGGATTCATCAGAGAGCTCGCCTGGTTCCTCAGAGGGCAGCAGCGCCACGTTGCAGACTGACGAGAGCTCGAGCTTGAGTTCTTCTTCCTCCTCCGAGGCCTCTTCTTCTGGGGATGCCGAGATGGAGGCGGCGTTGGAAGGTATATATACGGCTTCTCTTTGCCTCTGCCTTGACTTTAATGTGGAGCCTATAGCGGATTGCTGACATTTTGCGCCATGCCCAGGACTGGAGACTAAGGGAGAGCATGCACCGGCTCGGCCGAGGAGGGTCAGGAGGAGCCTTCCGTCACCCCAATGGCTATTGGGGAGGACCGGGTTGGAGGGGAGTCCTTACCCTCTCCGACTCCAGCAGAGGACACTACCGCGGCGGTTATGGGCGCGGCAGGAGCTACACCAGGTAAAAGTCAGGGCCTTTGTCAGGTTTTCCACCTTATCTTGTCATAGGGATGTCCTGAACATTATTGACTCGTTCTGTGTTTGGTGGGATTGTGTAGGTCCTTCTAGGGTGCTGGCTGAGATGGGTCCCTCTTCCCTCGAGCTGGAGGTTAAGTGGCCTATATCTGTTTCCCCACCGGAGCCGCTGCTGGACGCCAGTGTGGGTACAGCCTTACTGCAGTGAGCTCGGGGCTACGTAGGGGGCGATCCTTTGCCTTCCCCGGAGGAGCTTCGGCACCGACTGAGGGAGTGCATGCACGGCTACCACGGCCTCGGCTTCCCCCGTGGGCCTTGGATGTCTGGCTTGGCCGGCATTTGGGCAGAGTACATGCGGCTTCGAGAGGCTCAGGAGCAACAGGCACAGCGACTAGCGGCCATCCGGGAAGCACGGGAGCAGCGCGTCCAGCTTGTGGCAGCTGTGACCGAGTAGAGGAGGCTTGCCGATGTGGCCGCATCTCTTGCTCAGGACTGTGCCAGGCACCTGAGCGAGGCGACTAGCAGAGCGGAGGCCTTGCAAAAGGCCTTAGAAGAGCAGCAACAAGCTGTAGAGCTTGCTAGAGCTGAGTGGCAGACTACCGAGGCCGGAGCCGAGGCTAGCGCTCAGCTCGCGTCGACTTTGGAGGCAGAGCTCGCAGCTGCTGAGTCCTGCCTGGCAGAGTTGGAGGGGAGCTAGGCTAGGTCATGATTGTATCACTTCCCTTCCCCTTTTTGTTATCTGGACAGTGTACTTTTGTTACCCTAAGGGCATGTCTTGGGCTCCCTATTATAGAGTATCAATGACAAATTCCGGATTTTTGCGTTGTTGTTTATTGAATTGTTCTCCTCCCTAGTCTGTAGAATAGGGTTAGATACAAGGGATGGCTGCCACTTACTGTTGGTCGTGCTTGATTGTTTTAACGTGTACCAGTATAGGGAGCAGCGAACTGGGTTTTTATTCGGGTCTGGAGCTGAGGTAAAGGGCTGGGTGAGGAGAGTAGTATGACTGGATATCAGGTACTTGGTACTGGATGCTGGTTGTTTGCATGTTGTTAACTCGTAATGTAGCTTTTCTGGACTGAGGAGATGGGGACTGAGCTGGCCGAACGGCCCGACAGTGGCATCATAGCAAGGGGCTGCTAGCGAGGCTGGGAGTTGAGTGGTCCACCCGTGGTTTGGTTGTGACCGAAACTGGCACTGGGAGCTGGCGGCTGGCCCATAAGGGCGTTACAGCCGGTGACTGGAGTTAGAAATTGGTGGCTGGCCTACAAGGGCGTTATAGCCGGGGTACTGGGGCTGGCGGCTGACGGTTGGCCTGTGAAGGCGTTGTAGCCGAGGACTGGAAGCTGGAGACTGGCGACTAGCCTGTGAAGGCGTTGCAGCCAAGGACTGGAAACGGGAGACTGGCGGCTAGCCTGTGAAGGTGTTGTAGCCGAGAACTAGAAGCTGGAGACTGGCAGCTGGCCTGTGAAGGCATTGTAGCCGAGACTGGAGGCTGGAGATTGGCGGCTAGCCTGTGAAGGCATTGTAGCCGAGGACTGGAAACGGGAGACTGGCAGCTGGCCTATGAAGGCGTTATAGCCGAGGACTGGAAACTGGAGACTGGAGGCTGGCCTGTGAAGGTGTTGTAACCGAGGACTGGAAACTGGAGACTGGCGGCTGGCCTGTGAAGCCGTTGTAGCCGAGGACTGGAAAATGGAGACTGGCGGCTGGCCTGTGAAGGCAGTATAGCCGAGACTGGAGGCTGGAGACTGGCGGCTGGCCTATGAAGGCGTTGTAGCCGAGGACTGGAAACTGGAGACTAGCGGTGACCGACCCTCGGAGGTGTGGTGGTCACCATTGTTGTGAAGTGATGTTGAGCTCGCCATCGGGACGTGTCGTAGCTGATGGCTTTGTGAGTGAGGAGTGGAGAGGGAGAGAGTTCTTCTTTTTTTACTCTTTACCAGCTCTACCGCCCTTGCGGGTTTTCGCCAGAGCTGGCCCCCTTTAGCTTTTTCCGGTGCGCCCTTGCGGGTTTTCACACCGAGGGGTTACCCGATTTTACCCGAGACCCCCTTTCAGGTTTTCACCTCAGCTGGGTTGGTGGCAGTTTTTACCCCCAGTCGTCTCGTAGAGGGAGTTGACTGAGGCCGCTGGGGTATCTCTATTGTTAACCCCATTTTTTTCTCTCTCTTTTTTTGAGACTATCGTCCATAGCATGTTGCTGTCAGGGGACATAACCTGAGACTGGAAGGTGTGGGTGGCCGAATATTATTCGGCGACTGTTCAGGGGTTTTTTTTAGAAATTCTTGAGCCATGGTGGCGAAAGGTCACATTGCCATGGCAAGGTATGACTGGGGTTGTAACCTAGTGAATCTGGGGTTGTATGGGGAACTGGGATTATGATGAACTGGAAGGCTCTGGATTTGTTGGATACGTGGCATGTGGGGGCAGGGAATAGTAAATGTCTGGGAATGTGTCAGGATGTAGGTTTACCAAGACGGTGACTAGAAGTTTGACTGTTACAGGGATTGATTGAACTGCGACATTGAGGTGAGGGCCAGAGGTTGGCCAAGCTGAGCGGGAGTAACGCAAGGTTAACTGGGGATCGAAGGGCTTGCGCCGTAGCAGTGCAAGTGGATTGGAGACTGGTTCTGGGGGAAGCTAACCGCCCACCAAAGGATAGGTGGAAGGCCGTGTTGACTGATAGGGAGAAGAAGATTTTCTCGTTATCGGCTCTACCGCCCTTTCGGGTTTTCGCCAAAGCCGACCCCCTTTAGCTTTTTCCGACGCGTCCTTGCGGGTTTTCACGTCGAGGGGTTTTCCGATTTTGCCTGAGGCACCCTTTCGGGTTTTCACCTCGGCCAGGTTATTGGCCTTTTTGCCCCCCAACCGCCCTATCGTGGTGAGGATGACTGGGTCTGCCGGGGCATCTCTATTTTTAACCCCATTTTTTTTATTGTGTTACTTTTTTTTGACTTACCTATGAGCCTGGCAGCTAGACTGGCGTTGGTACAGAAGGGCCCGTGTTCTTGTGGTGACGGGAACGGGGGCAGGAGACTGGTTCCAACGGATGCCCGGCGGCTATTCCGAGGAGCCGAGCCGGCTGGTTGACTGGGAATTGAAGACTGGAAGAACTGGCCGGTGGGATCCTCCGCGGGGGATGATCGGCCTTATTGGTAGTAGCTGGGACGTGCGCCTCAGTCTGGCTGATGCGTGAACTCATGCTTTGGAGCGTAATATAGCTTCATGTGTTTGCCGTTGAGAGGCGGGAATGGTCTGTGACCCTTGTGATCAACAACCGTGTAGGCCCCACCCTCATAGACATTCTGGATGATGTACGGACTTCGCCAATTTGGCTGCAGTTTTTCACTGGAGCGCCCTGCCACGACCTCTTTTTTCTTGATCATGACGAGGTCACCTTGCTTGAAAGCTCGCTGCCTGATGAGCTTGTCGTAGGCCCGAGCCATCCGAGCCTGGTATGCCTGTAGGTGTTTGTAGGCTTCGAGTCGCTTGCCTTCTAGGTCGGCGAGCTCTTCTAGCCTTCTCTGGTACTCGTTTTCATCAAAACTGGCAAGGCCGGTGTGGACTGCCACGCGATAAGAGGCTAGCTGGACTTCGATGGGGATAACCGCCTCTGACCCGTAGGCAAGGGAGAACGGCGAGCACCCCGTGGGGGTTTTGTAAACCGTCCGGTAGGCCCCCAATGCCTCAAAGTCCCATTCACCCCAGTCGCGTTTCTGGTGGCTAACCACCTTAGCCAGGAGCTTACAGAGGGTTTTGTTGAAGGCTTCCGCTAAGCCATTGGCCTGAGGGTTGTAGACCGAAGAGGTTCTCCAGTCGATTTGGAATTTGGCCGCTAACTGGTATACGGCCTTAATCTTGAAGGGTGTCCCGTTGTCGGACACTATGCGACTGGGAGTACCGAATCGGTATATGATGTTGTGCCGGACGAATCTGGCAACGACTTCGCCGGTGACCTCTCGCAAGGGTAGAGCCTCCGCCCAACGAGAGAAATAGTCAGTGGCGGCCAAAATGTATTTATGGCCCTTGGAAGATGGCGGGAAAGGCCCCGCGCTGTCCATGCCCCACTCAGCGAATGGCCAGGTGGGGGCCGTAGGACGTAGTGTGTTAGGAGGTTTTCTGGGTACTGGGCCAAAGGCTTGGCACTGATGGCATGCACGGGCATACTGGACGCATTCCGCATACATGGTTGGCCAGTAGAAACCTTTGAGCTTGATGTTGTGCTTCATCCGATCTCCGGCCTGGTGTGCACCGCATAATTCGGAGTGGACCTCCTGCATGATGGCTCGACCTTCCGCCACAGAGACACATCTCAGGAGAACCGACTTGTCCTTCTCATGGACGAGCCGATACAAGGAGTTGCCAATCAACTCGTAAGAGGTTGCTCGGTGGAGTAGCTGGACTCTTTGAGCTCGGTCAGGGGGAAGCCACCCTTTCTTGAATTTGATGATAGGCGCACGCCAATCATCTTCTTAATGAGGTGGGCTCTGGTCAAGGTCGTGGACCTCATAAATGGTGAGATCGGTGTTGCCTTCGAGTGAGCTTGGCATCAGCCTTCTGTGCTTGATGACGATGTCGACCTCACCCTCGGGCGGAAGCTTGATGGCCGCGGGTAATTTTGCTAAGGCATCTGCCTGAGTGTTGCTGCTTCTGGGAATGTGATCTATTTCAAAGAAATAGAACTTCTGGGTTAATCTGGTGACGGCGGTGTGGTATGGAACCAACTCTGACTTCCGCACGTCATAGATGCCGAGGACCTGTCGGACTATCAGCTGGGAGTCCCCGTAGGCTTTAAGGCATTTAATGCCTATGTGGAGAGCCATCTGGAGCCCGATGAGTAGAGCTTCATATTCGGCTTCATTGTTGGTCAGGGATTTCATGAGGGTGCAAGAGTTGTACAGAACTCCGCCCTGAGGAGTCAGGAAAATAATGCCGGCACCTGCCGTGGTGGCTGGATCCTGGTTGCTCCGGGTGATCCCTCCGGAAGCACCATCAAAATAGAGCTCCTAGCAAGGTATGCTGGCTGTGAGAGCACTTGGTTTTCAATAATGCAAGACATCTCCGCTCTATTCAACTGGTGGTTGTGATTGAGTAGCTAGGGACTCCTCGTCCGGGAGCTTCGAGTTGAAGGGTGAATCATCTGGCACTGGATGGGCTGCCAAGAATTCAGCCATACCCTGTCCTTTGATTGCTTTTATGGGGACATAGGTAATGTCGTACTCCATCAAGAAGAGAGCCCACCTCCCCAATCTGCTTGAGAGGATAGGCCGTCGAAGGAGATACTTCATAGGGTTGTGCTTGGAGATAAGCTCAACTTGGTAGGACAGGAGGTAATGCCACAGCTTCTTAACTGCGAACACTAATGCCAAGTAGACCTTCTCCATGGGGGAGTAGCGGTACTCGGCACCGATTAGTTTCCGACTGAGGTGATAGAGGGGCTGCTCTTTACCTTCTTTATTGATCTGCGCCAACAGAGCTCCTAGCGAAGCGTCCATAGCAGCAATATAAAGGATGAGGGGTTTACCCTTGACTGGTGCTCCCAGGACTGGGGGAGTAAGGAGGTACTCCTTGATTTGCTCGAAAGCCGCTTGGCATTTCGAGTCTCATGTGAATGGGGCGTCTTTCTTCATCAGCTTGCTGAAAGGCGCGCATCGACCGGAGAGGTTAGAGATAAACCTCCGAATGTAGGTCAACCTCCCTTGGAAGGACCTAAGTTCAGACCTAAGTTCAGTGATGTTGCTGGGTGGTAGAAGCTCCTGGATCGCTTTGATCTTGCTGGGATCCACCTCGATTCCTCGGTACATGACAACGAAACCGAGAAATTTGCCACTGGATACGCCGAAGGCGCATTTCATGGGATTCATCTTGAGCCCATATTGCCGGAGATGCTCGAAGACTTGGCGAAGATCGTGCAAATGGTCTTCACGCCTTTTGGTCTTGACGACGAGGTCGTCGACATAGCATTCGACGGTGTTGTGTAGCATCTCGTCGAATATTTTGGTCATAGCCCTTTGGTAAGTAGCACCAGCATTTTTCAAACCAAAGGGCATGCACTTGTAGTTAAAAATCCCCTTGGGGGATCTGAAGGCTGTGTGATTCTTATCTTTGAGGGACATCCGGATTTGATTATAACCGGACGACCTGTCCATGAACGACAGGGCTTCATGACTGGTGGTCATATCGACCATCGTTTCAGTAATTGGAACTGGGAAGTCATCCTTGGGACAGGCTTTGTTGAGGTCTCGAAAGTTGACGCAGATGTGGACTTGACCATTCTTCTTCTTGACTGGGACTATATTGGCGAGCCAGATTAGGTAGATGCATGGCTCGATGAAGTCGACCTCCGCCATTTTGCGGACTTCGGCCGAGACCTAGAGCTCCAACTTGTGATGCATGCGTCGCTGTGGTTGCTTGACCGGAGCGATCGAGGGAGAAATGGCTAGATCGTGCTCCGCTACGGAGGGGTCTAGTCCTGGCATCTCATTGTACATCCAGGCGAAGCAGTCCCTGAACTCGAGTAGGAGTTGCTGGTAGTTCTGCTTCTCTGCCTCGGTGAGGAGGGCACTGACGAATGTAGGATGAGGGGCTTCATCATCGCCCAGGTTGATCTCCATGAGATCGTCGACGTTCGCCTGGCCGCCATCCTCCAGCTCGGGAGGAGCGGGTTGGAGGTTGATGAAATCCTCATCATCAGTGTCGACTTCGGGTATTTCTTGGTTCTCGAAGCCACCGATTGATGGGGAAGGGACCGGAGAGTGGTTGTCACTGGACTCCACGGGGGATTGATCTGGGCCGTCGGCCTTAGGCCGGCAGTCATCAACTGGAGTTGCTGAGGTCTCCTCAGGGTTGCCTGGTGAAGCTGACCATCTCTCGCAGCTGGGGCCAGCGAGGTCCCCCCCCTCATGAGGGTTTATCGACTCAGGTCCCCCGACTGGTTAAGAGACCGGAGACGCTTCTTCTTGATGGGAATCGACACCGAGCCTGTACTTTTTCTTTTGCATTTATGTCCTTTTAGTTTGTGTTTATATCCTTGGGAAAGTATGTACGCAAATGTAAGGCTTTATAAGCCAAGGAGTCATTCCCATGGATTATGTGGGTTTTTATGCAATTATGCAGTAGGACCAGCAAGGGGGCCCTCAGCCCTTTCCCATTGGTCCATGTCACCTTGTGGGCCTGGTCAACCTTCCTACGTGGACATCTAGAAGGGTGGGCTGGTCATATGGACACATGGGGTTAAAGGGGTCAACATTCTAATAGGTTGGCCACCTACCCCATTCAACCTTACACATGGTCAATAGGCCGCCCCCTTCCCCTTGATTTTTTTATTAGTTTTTGTGTGTTATTCACACCTCATCTCATCCCTTCAATCCCCACCCCTAGATCCAAGGGTTGAGGTTAGATTTGGTTGGAATCATATATAAGCTTGTATTTTCATGTGAAAATTAGTGAAAATTCAGAAAATTGTTGGAATCCTTGGACCTTGGTGCGCCCCCTTCCTCTCTCCCCCTGGTTTCCTCACCTCAAACCCCCCATTCTAGAGTGTTTCAATCTTCTATCTCCCCCTCTCAACCTCTGATCTTCATTGGTGCCGCCGCCGCCGCCGTTCGTGCCGCCTTCGAGCCGCCGCGAATCTGTCTTCGGTTTTCTGTCTTGCTGGACAGAGGTGTCTTCCCGAAATTCCTGATACCAGCCACGGCCTCTTAGTGGTTTGTAATTTTTATGGTGTGTTCCTATCTTCCATCCCCTCCTCCACAAAACATTCCAAGTCCAAAATCCATCGTTTGTTATTATTACATTTTCGGTCTTTAATCACTCCCAGATCTGTCATGTCTCTGTCTACAGTGACAGCAGCTCTGAGTTTCCCATCTCCGACCATCTTTTTTATTTTTTTTAGGGCTCTAAATTTTACTGCGAGTTCTGTCCATCACCCCCTACATTCACAAATTTTTGTAATTTTTGATCCACCATCTACCTATTTTTAAAAATTCGTGTTCTATCTCTGCTACAGTGCTTTCAGCTAGATTCCAGATCCGACCACCCTCTAGTCCAAAAATCAGAACAAATCACAGACACCTCCAAACCGTTCATAAAAAATAGTCCCGATTTTCTAGATTGATTTCCTACAACTTTGCAGAAGACCACCACTTCAGATTCGGACGTTCACATATCGGTCAAAGGCAGTTCTTAGACAAGTTCTCTGCAGATCTGAGAGTCCGGTCACTGTACAACAGCAACTCAAAATTTCATTAAAGCCAAAATCCGTGCAGATCCAGGTCATATCTCTAAGCCTATGTTGAAGTATTTAAAGAGAGCTTTCCAACGGCACCGGTTTCGTCACATTCCGACGTCGGGGCTGGTCGCAGCGCCCGTTCTCGCCGGGACGCGCGCTGAAAATCAGAAGTTGTAGATCCGGGGCCGGTCATTCCGACCGGTGCCGAACGGAGCCGCCCGGCCTCCGGCCGGCGAACCAGCGTGTCGCCAGCCCAGGGAACACTTCCCCAAGCGTCTCCACTACAGCGGTGCCACCGGGTCCCACACGGCCCCTCCGGACAGCACGTGGGCCCCACCGTCACTAGTTCGGGTGTTGCCGAATCAACGCGAGAAGCCGCCCGTCAACCCGAATTCGGTCCTCCCGGGCCCCATTGTGTAGCCCTTTACCTCCCTGCATGGAGTGGGCAGCGAGTTGTATTGCTGTAATACTGTGTATTATTGTTCCGGGAGTACGAGTTTCGGCCGGGTCCGTCTTCCCTACGCCGAGCGCGTTGAGGTACCGTTCTCACTCCCTACACTCGGCAGTTGCTTATTTTCATATATACTTGTTTATGCCACTGCTGGAGAGCATGTTCTAGGATCGTAGCTCGCTTTATATTTATATCACCGCTGCTGCGAGAGAGAGCGTTACCGTCCCGTGACCCGATCCGGGCACGAAAGTGTGAATTGACCACCCTAGCTCTTGCCGGTTTCTCAACCGTGCACGTCCGACGCTTCCCTCGTTAAGGGACAACCGCGAGCTTGTCGTGTTCGTGTCTCGTCCCGCATCACTTCTGCTCCTTTGTCTCGGTAGGGAGGCGAAGAAAGCTCCCCAACATCTTGAGCCGGGGTTCCGGCTTTGGCGAAGGTCGGGATCATGATTTCCTCTCCCTCATCTCCGGAGCTATCGAATTTAGCTTCGACTCTTGCTTGGTAGTCGGCTGGTAGTGCCAAGCCTACGACGTTAACTGTGTAGTGGATGCGGAAGTCTGGGTTCTGGTCGTAGCCAAGCCCCCTGGTATCCTTGTGGAAGGACGAGGGTTGCCCCCGGACCTGGGAAGGGTCCCACAGTCGTCAGAAGTATCTTTGTTGGGCAGAGGTCTGCCACAGGGGAATGTGTTGTTTCAAACACATCTCTTGAATATGCGGCGACAGGTCGCCCCACACCTGAACTGCTTCAGGGGTATCATCGGCTCGCCTAGACCAACCGAAGTCGTCATCTGGCGGGGCTTGAGGGACCATGTCTCCTTTGTAGAAAACAATAGGTTTGTCCCTGTTAGCCTTCTTCTTGTTCCGGCGTTGTCGCTTGAAGGTGACAATGAATGTTGTCAGCGACTCGACGCCGTGCTCCTCGGATGCACACGGGAGCTGGATGCAATCTGGTGGTAGGCATATACTCTTGCCGACAGCTCGGCTAATGAGATTAGCCTCGAAGTCGATCTGGCGCCTCTCAGGGCGATCTACGGTTGACTTGGAGCAGAGGCGCAGCCGGTGGAGCTTGGCCTTTTCCTCGTCAATAGAGAAGAGGTCATCATCATCTTCCTCTGAGAGCCAACCGTTGCTTTTGCTTTTGATCACGGGTTACGGACTAATCCCCTTGAAGTAGAGCGCAGCGTCGGCTAGGTTGCATTCTGCTGGTGTAAATGGTGACAGGTCTACAAAGACCTTGTGTTGCTCTCCGTCCTTGGCATACTTGATGCATTGGTGGAGAGTTGGCGGGACGACCCAATTTTCATGGAGCCAGGGTTTGCCCAACAGCATCTTATAAGACGTGTTGGAGTCGATGATGTAGAATGTCACCTTCGAGGCAAAATCATCGAGCACCAGATCGACGTCTACCCGGCCGAGGACGTCCTCGGTGTTCTGGTTGAAGCCAGATATCTTGACCGCCTGGACCTTCTGGAGGTATGGGGTCATATATAGAGACTTGAATGTCTTGAGCGGCATGATGTTAACAGTGGCACCAGCGTCCACCAGGATCCAGTTCGCATCATGTCTGTTGATCTTCCCCTTCATATAGAGAGGATGGCTGTGGCACGAAGGAGAAAGCAGCATGTCTTTCTCCGTGAAGGTGATGGTGGCTGCGAAGGCCCCATAGGCAGCCGCCTTCATTTCCGCGGGATGCGCTTCATAAATTTCTGGCTCTTGGAGTATTTTGATAAGGGTCCCCCTCAGATCCTTACTCCAAGCAATGGCTTCCCAAATTGAGATGCTGGCGGGGAAGCGCTTCATCTGGTGTAGGACCTTCCGGTCAGCTCGGGCTCGAGCATCCTCCAGAGAAGGTAGTATGTAAGGTTGAACCTTCTACGAGCTGACGTGCTGTTCCCCATCGGGAAGTTGCACTGCCTTGCCCTTATCACTGGGACCAGATCGACCTTGATCACCAGGGGGCTCTTGGAACAGGGATGCCAATGACAGCTCCTCTTGGGGTGACTGGTGGGCTGGCTCGTCCTTGCCGGACGGTCCCGCTTGCTCTGTTACAGGAGTCGGTACTGGCATCGGAGCCGGAAGGCTGGCCATAGCCTCGCCAAAGCCGACAGGGTCGAAGATACCGGGTCCGCCCCGGATTTCTATCTCCGGGATGGGAGCCGGTTCCTCTCCTCGAAAGAGGATAACTTGCTCTGGATCGAAGGTGGACGGAGAGAGGGGTATCTCGGGAGTTCTCCCACGGCCTCTACCACGTCCCCGGCCACGGCCCCGGTCACGGCCGATGTGCTCTGGAGCTGGCTGTAGCCCAAGAGGGGCGGTAGCCCTTTGTCTTGTCTGGGAGGCCACTGGCTCGCCCCGCCGAGAAGCGTTGATATTGTCGGGAGGTGGGATGGCCACCATATTGCAGGTGCAATGTCGGAGCATTTCTTCCAGCTGCTCTGTGGTAATCTCCTTGTCTTTATAGCACAAGGAGAGCTCGTCAGGGATCACGAGTCTTTCACCGTTCTTGAGTTTTTGGATCATCTCTTAGACCCAATTTCTGAGGTGGGCTCGTTTCTGCATTTCTTCCCACGGGATGTAGCTGTCGAGTGGGAGAGCCCCGGTAGGACGAGGGGGAACGTATTCCTCCAGGTCATCAATGAGCCGCTGGAGCCTTTGGAGAGGCGTTGGCTCGGCCGTGAATTGCAGGGCGGCTGCTTGTTCAGCTTGTTTCTTGAGCCGCCTTCTGAGGTTCTTCCTCCTATTTTTCTCTTGTCTCTTGGCGATAGCCGTCTCCAAGGGAGTAGGAGGGAGAGGTGCTGGAGCCGGAGTTGACAAATCTTGATGAGGATATCTTCGAGCTGGCACCCTTGCAGGGCGAGGTCGATGACTCTTCCTTGCCCAGATCTCGATCCAGGCGCCTTCCGCTTATTGTATCTGAAAGGTGGCATTAATCGTCTGGTCGATCACCTCGAGTGGTAATTCCTGGTATGCTGGAATGCTGGGACTGGCGTCCGAAGACGTGTTCGCGGTTTGGTGCCTTACCCGCGATGGCGATGGAAGCTTATGAGAAGTCGGTAGGCTAGTGCTGGCGTCCGAAGATGTATGCGCGGTTTGATGCATTAACTGCGGTGGCGATGGAGATGTCTTTTGCTGAACCGGTACGTTGGGACCGGTGTTGGGAGAGACATGTGAGGTTTGATGCTTTACCCGCGGTGGCGGTGGAGATGTCTTCCGCTAAGCCGGTGCGTCGGGACCGGTGTTGGAAGACATATGCGCGGTTTGATGCCTTAGCCGTGGTGGCGGCGGCTTCTGTTGAGAAGCGGGCAGAGAGGGACACTGGTCGTCCTGCTCCTTAGTCTTGCCTTTGCAACCATGCTGAGAGCTGTGCCTGGCGACCATTGACAGTGTCGCGGGACATTATCGCCCTGTACAGTTATTCCGACTTTGCGGAATGGTGGAACCTTGTGGCGGTGAGCCCACCACTTGAATCGAAGCCGCTGAAGACTCCGAAGATGTCTTCTTTGTACTCCGGAATGTGTCAACAAGTAGGCGAAGAGGACGGAACGGCCCCTCCACTGGGGAGGTGTCACGAGGCTGAGGTGGGGCCTCACCCTGTTTTTGCTTTCCCTTCCTATCCGCGGCTGTCGATGGCGGAGATAGGACAAGAGGAGTACCAGGAAGAGCTGCAGAGCATGTCATCGTCTCTCCCACTAAAACATCCTCCCGGCCGAGGAGGACTTGGTGGAGCCTGGCAGTGTCTTCTTCAGGAAAAGGGAGAGACTTTAGCTCCTGCCAGGGCCGCCATTGCACGGCCGAAATGGCCGGGGTTGGCTGGCTAGCTGTGTATGTCTGGGAGCCCTCGAGGGCCGAACGAGCAGAGCAACGGATGACGTTGATCGAGAAGTCGGTCGGCTCTGTCTCTTGACTAGCCTCCTGCTCTCTACGCCTTCGCAGTCGCTCGAGCGCTTCTTGGTTGTCAGTCCGGAACTCGAGCCATTCTGGAGGATGTTGGTAAGGCAGCCCGTGCCCATTCTCTTGAGGAGAGTCTGGCCGCTTCGGTGCATCCTTGGCGATGCTCAGGGTCTCTTCGACAGCTTGTCGAAGCCTGACAAGCGACATGGTGTTTCCTTCCGCATCGATCTGCTCCCATTCGATCTGTTCCTGGATGAGGTATTAGACTTCCTCACAGGACTCGATTGGGTGGCAGATTTTGGCGTGGAAGGGGTAATACTGGGGGTGACTACGATCCCAATGGGTGTAGCCAGGAGGCGAGTCGCGGGGCATGATTTGCCCCCTCTCGACGAGGATATCGAAGAGTCGCCGGGTTCTCTCCCTGGGGAAGGAGAGAGGTCTCCGATCATGCCAAGGCCTCCACCCTGGATACCAGATCAAATGTTCCCTTCGACTGGCGCTGGGCTCCTCTGATTCGTCATCAGAAAGAGAGAATGCGGCCATCATGTGGATGACATTGGCCGAGGGGTGAGCCACGCGTGCTGCTTTAGCTGGCCTGGCCCACGTATGTGGCTGCGGGGGATCGACGAGTCTGCTCTTCATCTTGACGAGGCCGTCTCGGATCAGCTTATGTGCCTGAGTCTTGAAGACATAGCAATCTTCAATTGAATGACCCAGCATGCGATGGTACAGGCAATAGCTGGGATCGTTGGTCTTTAGCGCCTCGTCTGGCTTACGGATTTCTGACAGCTCGACAATCTTCTGAGCCATGCAGAGGTCGAAGAGCATCTTCGTATGTTCCTTCTTGAAAGAGAAGGGTGTCTTCATGTGCTCTGAAAAGGAGGGAACAGCCGGCTTATCCGCTGGCTTTTTGTCAGAGCCACTGGATTCGACCACTTTACTGGCCTTAGTGGCAGGGGTGAACTCTATGATGTTCACCTCCTTACCGGGCTGGCATTCTCGCGCTTGTTTACCCTTTGTTGCAGTATAACTCGGGTTGTCGGCGAAGAACATCTCTATCTCGGCAACTGCCAAATTGAGCTGGTCGAAGCCTTTGATATTGGTGCCGAGAAGCTTTTCGTTGACCTCGGCCGCCAGACCTCGACGACATATGGTGATGGCGTCCTCTTGAACGGGCGGATTGACACACCTCATGTTGAGGTCTCGCCATTTCTTTATGAAGTCGAGGGCGCCCTCGCCCTTTTTCTGTCGAAGAGAGTAGAGTTCGGCTAAGGAGACCCTTCGCTAGGCCATTTAAAATCGGTCGAGGAATTTCTTCTAGAGATCGGCCCAGTCGATGACTGAGTTGGGCTTCAGACGGGAGTACCATTGGAAGGCCGTTCCCGTGAGCGAAGTGGCAAAGTAGCGGAGGAGATAGGATTCATCCAACGCTAACTCACCCATGGCCATAACATAGTAGGCCAAGTGCTCATGTGGCGACCCCTGCCCGTCAAACTTTTGCAGCTTCGGGGGCTTGGAGTATTCTGGAGGAAACTTCTTCAACTGGTGGTGAAGCGGGTAGGGTACACTGTAGAGGTCCACCGTGACCGTCCCTTCACCATACTGGGCGAGCTTTGTCTCGACAATGCACTCGATCATCTAGCGTTGTGCCAAGAGATTTTCTGGCACTGGCGTGTTGGAGGCTCGTGGTTGAGCCTCAACCGGGGGCGTGCCAAACCCAGTTGCCAACGGGGTTTGGGCGATCGCCGCTGAGGTGTTGGTAGCGTCGTGAGCCACCGGGGGTACTGGTGCCTCGGCCTGAGGCCCAATAGGTTGCTGAGGGTGAAGGTCTCGCTCCTGGAGGAGGTCTTGCAGGAGGGCCTTCAGATAATGGTTATCCTTCATTAGAGTGTCGAGGGTCACTTCCTGAACCTCGTTTGCAGGCGGGTCTTTGTTGACCGGATCTGCATTGATAGGGGGGTCACGGTCTTCCACCGGGACATCTTCTGCGCGTTCTGACTCCTGCGGTACGACAGAAGTGTCGATGTGACCTGTTGAAGGAGGTGGCGAAGCCTGATGGCGCGGCCTCCTGAAGTGAGAAAGGGGCTGGTTCAAATCGTCAGACTGGGTGTCTGGCTGGTGTCCGGTGGTGTAACACGCGAACACTCGAACCGCATCATTGATAAACCGGGCTGTCCGCTTCCTTCGCGGATGTCACTCGGGGCGGACATGCGTCCCTAGTCTGTCAAAGACCGAGATGCGTTGCGGAGGGGGCTCACTCCCGATGTTAGCCAGAGGAGAACCCTGGACAGGTTGCTGGATGGCTCGGGGATGGGCTCGCCTTTGCCTCCACTTGCTTGAGCGGGGGACATTGGACGATTGGGCATCGTCAGACTGTGCTACTGTAAGGCCAGCCGCATCCCGTCTGATGCCGCGTCTGAGTGCTCGCAGGGGGTTGGTGATACGCGCCCTTCGAACAGCTTGAGCTTCCTCTGGGGTGACCCAGATTCTTCTCAGGTCCGATTGTTGGTCTCCCTTGTCGCTGCTTTTCCGACGAGTCGTCTTGGGAGGCGGTGTGTCTTGCTACGGTGGATGCCCCCGGGCTGCTGCCGAGGAACCTGCTCCTTTGAGCTTCGCCCCGTCCTCTCGTGTTTGACGTAAGAGGTTGTGGACACCAAAAATTGCAAACCCAGATATCCTACTCGGCCCAGCACCAACAACGGCACCAAGTGAAGAAGCCCCGGAGGGACTGGTCATCCGGACTCCCCAAATATGCACACTACCGCGAAGCCGTCCCCGGAGTCACGACAGTAGAGAGAAACCAACCCCCGGGAAGCTCACAATCCGTGGCCCCCGAAGAAAATCAAACGAACCATAACTCGAGCTCAAAACGGGCTCAAGTCAGCCCCACCGGCACGCCCTGGATGGCCCCAGCGGCACACCCCTGGGAGCCCCCAGTGGCACACCCAGGCCTTCAGCGGCCCACCCCGGGGGTGGTTCAGCGGCACACCCCCAGGGTGTCTCCAGCGGCACACCCTCGTGGGAGTCCAGCGGCACACCCAAGGGGTGCCCAGCGGCACACCCCCCAGGCGCCCAGCGGCACGCCCCCCAGGCCGCCCAGCGGCACACCCCCAAGGCGCCCAGCGGCATGCCCCCCTGGGAGCCCCAGCGGCACACCCCTAGGGAGCCCCAGCGGCACACCCCCAAGGGCCTCCAGTGGCACACCATGGCGAGACTTCAACAGCACGCTTGTCAGCCCCTTCAACGGCACGCTTGCCAGCCCTTTCAGCGGCACATTCCTGCAGCCCGCCGGCGGTGCAACTCGTTGGTTCCTCAGCGACACGCTCCGGCAGATCAAATCAAAACGCCATCCCCTATAGATTCTTGGCGCGCAATGGGTCAGCTGACGTGTCGCCTCCTCGTGAAGGCACGCAGGCTATTCCCTGCCACCAAGGACAGCCCAAATAAAATCCCATTCAATGCTGCACGTTCCGGCCATGGACGCTCTCGCCTTCGGACGCTCCCGCGACTGGGGTATAAATACCCTTCATTTCCGGCGAACCAAAGGTAGGAGGAGATAGCACACATAGAAGAAGAGAAGAGAGACGAAGAGGCAAGGAGAGGGGAGACCCACACAGACAGAAGCAGAACCAGCCACAAGAGAGAAGAGAAGAAGGAGGGCTCCGGAGTGGGGTTTCTCCGACCGCCACCGAGCAAGAGAGAGGAAGAGAGAGAGAGGGAGCTTGATGTAGTAGGGGGAAGTGGGGGAAAGGGCAGTGGGTGGTCACCCTACTCCGATCCCCAACACTTCTCCCCCTTTTTCTTCTTCTTCTTCCCCGTTATTTTGTTCTTCCGTTTTCTTTCTTGTTCGTAGCCTTAGCTCGGGCATGATTTGTAATGTGTATGGCCGGCCATGGCCTTTTGTTCCCCCATGAATGAGTATTATCCCCTTCGATGGGTTCTCTCGTCATCGTGATTGATTTGTGCCACCGTGTGCTTGATCGCCCTTCCTCCCCTCTTCTCGGTGTTTTCCTTAACTCCTCCTGCAGACAGTTTCCTCCGGACACCGCACCACCTTGGGTGGTATGAAATCGTGAGCCTTTCCAGTGCAAAGCCTCTCCGCGTTGTGGTATTCTGGTAGAGGCCCACCTGCAAGTCCCTCGCCTGCCCTTTGAGCCACCTCCCAAAATCTTTTCCCCGTGGGCTTGATCAGCCCAATGCCCATGTCCCATTAGCACGCCAGCCCCTTTTGGGGCCTTGCCCGGTGCGCATGCACCCCGTCCAGCGGTACACCTTCTGGCTCTTTGGCCGGCACACCCCTCTGCGCCTTCAGCGGCACACCTGCCCGTGCCCTCAGCGGTACACCCCATTTGTCCTTCAGCGGCACACCCTTGTGTGCCTTGACCGGCATACACCCTTAACCGGCTCCCACCGGTACACCTTGCTTAGCCCTCCAGCGGCACAGCCCCTCACTTGAGCCCAGCCCGGCACAGCCTTGCACTTATCTTCAGCTAGCACACCTTGGCCAAGTTCTTCCCCGGTACACTCTCAGCTAGTCTTAGGAGTGTCTTCCGCTCGTTGCTTCTTTCAGGTCTTCCGAAGTTTTATCGAAGGTGTTGTCGCCCTTGGCACGCACCTCAAATTGTCGGGTTCCGCCACTTCATGTGGGCGCGTTCCCTGTATCTTCCTTACGCCCCGGGTCAAGGGGAGATGCTGCCGAATTTTTATCAAAAGTAATGCCATGATAAAAGACAAAGGGAAGTAACTAATGAACGAACAAATAATGATAAGACATCCTAATCAAAACAATGGAACCGTACGAGACTCAGAGGATTGGGCTGCCGAGCATGGCCCCGGACTTAACCACCCAATGAAGGATTGAGAACCTGGCTACCGAGAACTCCTCCACCTGAACTTCATACGCCAAAAGGGACCCCTTTTCAGCCCTCTCCACCAGCCTCCAGCGGCACACTCCCTTGGCCCTCAGCGGCACACTCCCTTGGCTTTCAACGGCACACACTCCTCAAGCCTCCGACGGTACACCCTCAGCAAAGTCTGTACACTCTACGGTTGGTCGACTTAGTCTGTTCATCCATGTTCATTTTGCATGTGTGCATCCCTCAGCAAAGTCTGTACACTCTACGGTTGGTTTATGCATATTCAATGTCTGCATGCTATAAGGTCTGTACAGAGTTGACAGCATGCCTGAACCTTGTTAGATGAAGTCTACACACTCACCATCATGCATATGCAAAGTCTATACATTCATCTGTTGATATTTCTTCAAGTCCATACATCGTGTGCATTCATGCATAATCACCAGGTAGCAAGTCTGTACATTCCCTGTTTCAGGCATGCAAAATCTGTACAGAGTTTGCCCAGTCTGCATCATTCAAAGTCTGTACATAGTTGACTTGTGCATGCATCGTCTTTCAAAGTCTGTACATTGGTCAGTCTCACTCAGCGTCTCATGCTGTCAAGTCTATACATCGCATGCATTGTACACAGCAAGTCTATACATCCATCTGTCTCACTCAGCGTCTCATGCATATGCAAAGTCTATACATTGCCGCTATGTGTGTGCATCATTGAACAAGTCTATACATCGTGTGCATCTCGCTGCTAAGTCTATACATTCATTGCATCGTCTCATACAGCGTCTCATGTGCATATACAAGGTCTATACATTGTCTGTTGCATAACACACAAGTCTATACATCCATATTCTAGCAAGTCTGCACAAGTCTGTACATCTACGTGGTATCAAGTCTACACATTCAAAGTCATTCGTCGTGCATACTTTGGTACCAAGTCCATACAACTCCCGTTGCTGCATCATCACAAGTCTGAACATTCTCCAATAGGAATGTCCATGCATTCATTCATCGTGCACAGACGTTGCCCTATGCATGCTTAAACTTCAGCCTCAAACCCTCAGCGGTACAGCCTTCAACCCTCAGCGGTACAACCTTCAACCCTCCAGCGATTCAGCCTCCAACCTCCAGTGGTACACCCTTCCCCCTTTAACGGCACGCTCCCGGCATAATAAATAATGATAATAATAAGGATAATAAGCTAAAAGAAAGCATAATAAATAAACGAATAATGATACTAAAATAAAAATAATGACAATAATAACAAACTCAACAAGAATGATAAATAAACAAATGATAACAAAAATAAAGAAATAATAATAACAAACTCAGCAAAAAGTGATAAGCAAATAAATGATAATAAAAAATGAATAAATGGTAATAATAAACTCAACAATAACAATAATAAATAAACAAATAGTAATAACAACCTCAATCAATATATATATGAACTAATAAATAATAATGGTAAAAATTTGAATAATAATAAAACGATGAGATCCACTTTGCAACCCCGTCCTTCTCAAGACTCGGTATAAAAGGAACATTAACGCCGCCCCTCCAAGTTGGGCTCGGACCTTGGGAACCATCCCGATATGGCCGTAATCCGACATTGCTCTGGGCCGATAGTTCGTCAAACCGGACTCGTCCACGCTGGGATTCGTTCCCACTCTTTCATTGAGATTGCCGTAGATTCGGCACACGTTTGTACGGGTTTGCTTCTGTTTGCGTTGTACCTTCAATACTGACCTTTATCCGAACATAAAGTGGTCCATGAGTGACCGCCAAAATTTGAATAGAACGAGAAGGCTCTCGTCATCCCGGGACCCTTTGTACGGGAATATCAATACGCCCCCCCCCCCCGTGGGCCACGCTTAGACCTCGGGTTCGTCCCGATTATGGTCATCGTCTGGCTTATATCCCCGGCCTGCAGCTCTCTCCCTTTGAACTCATTTTTGGTTTTTGGAGTCTAGTCCCGAGACTCTTCCCCGTTGCCCTCCGGCAATATTAATGATGCCCGCGCGAGCCTCGTTCGGACCACGGGAGGCGCCCCCGGTATGGTCCTGACTCGATCTCGCACCGGGCTAATAAATCCACTAGCTTCCGGCTACACTAGCCGAGATTTAACCGAACGTCTCCAGTGTCTCGGAATAATATATGTTCGCCGTATCCTGGCATACACATGTCCCAGGTCCTCCCGCGACAATTACGATATTCTCAAGCCGGACATCCGTCCGAATATTAAACGGTCTCCGGAATGACCGATACGTTTCGAACGTCCGCTTCCCTAGACATAGGGCTTTCCAGCCAATTCAAGGGATATTTCCTCGTTGCCCCTTTGCACCGAAAATATTAATGACGCTCATGCAAGTCTTGTTTCGACTGCGGGGGGCCCACCGCAGTATGGTCGCAGCTTGCTCTTGCACCGGGGCAACAGATTTACTAGTTTTTGACCGCTCTAGCCGAGGCTCAGTCGAACGTTCTCCGCTCTTCCGAACAATAGATTTGCCGTACCTCGGCATACATGCGTTCCGGTTTTCCCATGACAACCGCGATCTTCTCGAGCCGGACATTCGTCCGAACATTAAATGGTCAGTATACGACTGACATGACCGCGAATGGTTTTCTTCTCGCCCTCGCGCGAGGATTTCAATACCTCGTAATAGACCTTCCATGCAATGGATTTCTTGGCCATGAGGCCCTAAATCCCGACGATTAATCAAGGGTGTTCCCTCGTATGGGGGGGTGTAAATGACGTCGTGACCTTTATGGCGCGACGGGTTTTGGTCCCGACACGAACCACACAATCGTCTGACCGAGTCAGATCGAGCGCACCGTGGGCTCTTCGGAGCCCGAATAAATTGTCACTCAGTGACTGGCACGCCCACGCACTCAATAGACGAACCACCTGAATGAGCAATTAAAAAGTGCGTCCACAGAGGTCAAAACGATTGGAAGTGGGGATGGTGGGAACAGTCCGTTCTCGGGGTATAATTGGCTCACCCCCGTCGAGACGGATCCGCAGGTCGCAAACAAGGACCGTCTTGCCGGAGTTGCTGGTTGTAGTAGTGAGTCGCCTGCCTCTACGGCCATGGCGACGCTTCTTCTGAGGAGCTGACGAAGACTTCGCCCCAAGATGGTAGACCGAGAAAACATGGCCCGGAACGACCGGCAAGATGAAGCCGTCGGTCCGAAGTGCCGGAATCGGTCCCCGGGGTAAGTAACCCGCACCGGTAGTCGATGGCTGGGTGACTCGGGTGTAAGCCTTCGCCCGCGCTAATAAGAGTGTTGCCGATGCTCGAGATGACACTCTTGCGTTGGAAGGCGTAGCCGTTGGAAGTGCCGGGGTGCCGACGCCCCTGGGTCGAGGACCCGTGGTAGGTGCCGGTGTAGTCTGGGCTCGAGTCGAAGGACCCAAGGAAGGTGCTTAGGAGCACTGCCCCCCTGGGTAGGAGACCCACGGGGAGAGCCGGTTCAACTGGAGCTCGGGACCGGGGTCCCGAGTGCACTACCGGGGAGCCGTGAACTTGGGGATGGGAGTCCGTGTCGAGTGGTGGCCTTGCCGGGATTCGGGGTGGAAGACCCAATGCAGATGCTGGGAAGCCGTAAGCCCGGGGCTGAAAGCCCGTGTTGGGTGCCGGCTTTACTGGGGCTCGGGGTTGAAGACCCGAGGCGGATGCTGAGAAGCCGTGGACCCGGGGCTGGGAGCCCATGTTGGGTGCTGGCTTGGCTGCGGCTCGGGGTTGAGGACCCGAGGAAGATACTGGGAAGCCGTAGACCCGGGGCTGAGAGCCCGTGTTGGGTGCTGGCTTGGCTGCGGCTCGGGGTTGAGGACCCGAGGAAGATGCTGGGAAGGCGATCGAAGTCTGGGGCGCGGGGCCCGTGTTGGAGATCAAACGAGGGTGGCCTCAGGACCTAACGTTCACCCGGACCGGCGTTGATCTGGGGCCCTGTAGGGGCCTGCAGTGGTAGTCCGACGCTCGGCACTCGGGCGAGACACTGGAGCTGGAGACGCGCATGGCGCGTTGGCCGCAGGGGCGACTGGAGAGACTGGAGTTGGCTGAGAAGCAGCCACAGGGATCACACCCAGAAAGTAGGGCGATCCGATAACTGGGGCGAAGCTGTCGAAAGCGATCGGCGTCGCCAAGTAGCCCACCCGGGCGTGGGTGGCGATGCCGTTGGGACCGTAAGTAACGGTCGCCATGGTTACCGAAGTGTTGAGTGTCGCAGAGGTGACAGTCACTGACAACCGCCGAGAGCGGCCCAACGATCGGAACGCGGACAGGAAGCTGCTGGGGAATGCGCACACGAGTACCCTCCTCTGCCTCTCCTGCAAGGACAGGGAAAGGGCATCGGGCTTCAGGGCTGTAGACACGCCATTCCTGACGTCTCCTGAGTAAATCTCATATTACACTATGATACCCCAAGGCGGCCTTCACATTTTTAATTACTCTGGTGATTTCCTATTTTTATGAATTTTTTTACATTTTTTTGAATTATTCCGTGAAAAATCATGGAAGTGTCCAGGCGCCTGGACACCTCCATCAATGACCAAAAAATAATAAAAAAATCAAAATCATGGAAGCGTCCAGGCGCCTGGACGCCTCCATCAATAACAAAAAAAATAAAAAAAATCAAAATCATGGAGGCGTCCACTTGCCTGGACGCCTCCATCAATGCAAAAATAATAAAAATAATATCAATAATCATAAAAAACAAAACAAAAATCAAATAAAAATATATATATTTATGGAGGAGTCCAGGCCCCTGGACGCCTCCATAAAAACAAATAAAAAAAATATATAATGCCAGCTTTGGCATAAAAAGATAAAACAAAAATAAAAATAATATAATTTTGGAGGCGTCCAGGCCCCTGGACGCCTCCATCAACTCCCTCACGGGCGCCGGCCACCGAACGACGGTTTGTCGTGTGTGAAAAAATCCAAATTATAGAGACGTCCGGTCAGCTGGACGCGCCCATTTCTGAATCACGAGGCGTCGCTCACAAAATCACGCGTTGTGCCAAACCGCGTGCGGTCGCCGTTGGTTTTCGGTGGACCTGTTAGAGGTGTCCGGGACCCTGGACGCCCCCACAAAAGTATTCTAAAAAAATAAATAAAAATGGAATATAATATTATTTCAGCCCTGATGGAGGTGTCCAGGGTCCTGGACGCCTCCACCCTCCGGAGCTCTATAAATAGAGGCCCACCCCCTCAGTTCTGGGAGAGCTAAGCAGTGATCCGATAGGCTGCCGGAGCCCAGAGGCTACGGAGTCATTTTTCTAACCCGTGGGGTCTTTTGTAGGTGGAGGTCCTGCCGGCTTCTCGGGTGCCCACGCTCGCGAGAGGAAGGTCGTCTTCATCCACCGCGCTTCTACGTCGTCCCCACGCTGCCGGAGCTCCGCCGAATTTCACCACCGGCACATCCAATAAGCCAACTCTTTCCTTTTCTTCGTAGTTCTTTTGCATTCATCATCTCGCATCCATCATCTCATTTTCCTCCTACTCGAGTCCGAGAGGGGTTTAAAAGATAACACCAACCAGGTGTGTGTCTTCCCGTTATTTCGTCATTTTTATTGCAAGGATATGAATACTACACATTCATCTTTCTAAGCCACTTGTCATTTGTTTGTCGTTGTTTTGCAAGGGTAGCCGAGGAAAGCCCTCTCCGTCGGCCGGCCGGAAGGAGAGGAAGAAGCAACCCGCCATCTCCCGCTCTTGAGGTAGGCGCGATCACTTTCTTATTTTGGGGTCTTTCGGCCCCTGGCGATCACATCTTTTCATCGAGGCCGCGGCGAGTCACTTCCCCAATGGCCGTTTAAATTTCTGTTCTCATATTCTCTTTATATCCTGTTATATTTTGTTCATATCATCGAGGCCGCGGCGAGTCACTTCCCCAATGGCCGTTTAAATTTCTGTTCTCATATTCTCTTTATATCCTGTTATATTTCGTTCATATCATCGAGGCCGCGGCGAGTCACTTCCCCAATGGCCGTTTAAATTTCCGTTCTTACATTCTCTCTATATTCTGTTATATTCTGCTCATATCATCGAGGCCGCGGCGAGTCACTTCCCCAATGGCCGTTTAAATTTCCGTTCTTATACTCTCTCTATATTCTGTTATATTCTGCTCACATTCTCGAGGCCGCGGCGAGTCACTTCCCCAATGGCCGTTTAAATCTCTGTTCTTATATTCTCTTTTATATTCTGCTATATTCTGCTCATATTCTCGAGGCCGCAGTGAGTCACTTCCCCAATGGCCGTTTCAATTCTTGTTATTTAATTTCTGCACCATTCCCGTCCCCCCGAGGTCGCGGCGAGTCACTTCCCGCTATGGCCGTTTGAACCCCATATCTTGCTATATTATACTTGTCCCGCTCGCCCCGCCGGAGCAATCTCCCGTGGTGGCCCCTTCTCTCTCTTCTCTCATCTCTGTGTTGCAGTAAACAGCAAAACAAACAAAAAGAAGAGCCCGCGCGCTCTCTGCATCCTCTTCCCCGCACCATCGAACTCAGAACCGCGTGACGTCGCTCACAGATTGGCGATCACGGTGGGACCTCTACTGCTTCCTCCCGGCTACCCTTGCAAGTTCGGCACCACCCGTGCCTCTCCACCTTGGCGCCCACGCGCGCCCCCGTTGTGCTCACGGCAGCACCGTCAGTTCTGATTGGTTCTTTGTTTATTACATGTTTGTTATTTCTGTTGTTTTCCCACTACATATATCTGTCAGCATTCCATTGCATACATCCATTCCTCTTTTCTATCCTTTTTTTTTCATTTTTTTTTTGTGGAT